>CABHPR010111341.1:3173-47694 GCA_902168415.1 Peromyscus melanophrys
TCTATATATCTATATATCTATATATCTATATATATCTATATATATATATATAAACAAGAACCGTAAATCTAATCTCCTTTGCTTAGTCCTTTTCTTAACCCTTGATAACCAGTTGTAACCAACCCCTCTAAACAATGAAAATTATCCCAGACCTAAAACCCATTAAAAGACCAAAAAACCACCCGTCCCACACCACCTCTTTGGGAATGTGGGCGTCGTATTCTTGAAATTGTTTCCTGCTGGGTATGGGCGAAGGTATCTTTGTTCTGAAAAGAAAAAATTTTAGGTTAATTGTCAAATTCTAGGAAAGGTAACTATATCCTTCATTATCCAGTCTGTGTATAATACCAAAGTTCAGGATTTATTTCATGTCCTTATTCATATGTTGAACCACCCTTGCATCCCTGGATGAAGCCTACTTGATCATGGTGGATAATTGTTTTGATGTGTTTTGGAATCTGTTTGCCAGTATTTTATTCAGTATTTTTGTGTCAGTGTTCATGAGGGAGATCGGTCTGTAGTTCTCTTTCTTTGTTGCATCTTTTTTGGCTTGGGAATCAGAATTTTTGTAGCCTCATAGAAGGAGTTTGGTAATGTTCCTTCTGTTTCTATTGTGTGGAACAATTTAAAGAGTATTGGTATTACCTCTTCTTTGAAGATATGGTAGAATTCTGCACTCAAACCATCTGGTCCTGGGCTTTTTTTGGTTGGGAGACTTTTAATGACTGATTCTATTTCCTTAGAGGTTATTAGACTACTTAAATAGTTTATCTGGTCTTGATTTAACTTAGGTATGTGGTACCTATCCAGAAAATTATCCATTTCTTTTAGATTTTCCAGTTTTGTGGAGTAGAGGTTTTTGAAGTATGACCTGATGATTTTCTGGATTTCCTCAGTGTTAGGTGTTATGTCTCCCTTTTCATTTCTGATCTCATTAATTTGGATGCTCTCTCTCTGTCTTTTGGTTAGTTTTGTTAAGGGCTTGTCTATCTTGTTGATTTTCTCAAAGAACCAACTCTTTGTTTCATTAATTATTTGTATTGTTCTTTTTTGTTTCTATTTTATTGATTTCATCTCTCAATTTGATTATTTCCTGGCATCTTTTCCTCCTGGGTGACTTTGCTTCTTTCTGTTCTAGAGCTTTCATGTGTGCTGTTAATTCACTAGTGTGAGATTTCTCCAACTTCTTTATGTGGGCATTTAGTGCTATGAATTTCCCTCTTACCACTGCTTTCATAGTGTCCCATAAGTTTGGGTATGTGGTGTTTTCATGTTCGTTGATCTCTAGGAAGTCTTTAATTTCTCTCTTTATTTCTTCCTTAACCCACTGGTGATTCAGTTGTGTATTATTCAGTTTCCATGAGATTGTAGTCTTTCTGCAGTTTTTGTTGTTGTTGAAATCAAACTTTAAATCATGGTGGTCTGATATAACACAGGATGTTATTCCAATTTTTTTGTATCTCTTGAGATTTTCTTTGTGGCCAAGTATGTGGTCGATTTTATAGAACGTTCCATGGGGTACTGAGAAGAGGTATATTCTTTTTTGTTAGGATGGAATGTTCTGTAGATATCGATTAAGTGCATTTGAGTCATAACATCAGTTAAGTCATTTATTTCTCTGTTAAGATTCGATTTGGGAGATCTGTCCATTGGGGAGAGTGGAGTGTTGAAGTCTCCCACTATTATTGTGTGGGGTTTTATATGTGGTTTAAGCTTTAGTAATGTTTCTTTTACATATGTGGGTACCCTTGTGTTTGGGGCATAAATGTTCAGAATTCAAACTTCATCTTGGTGGATCTTCCTGTGATGAGTATGTAATGCCTTTCTTGATCTTTTTTGATTGATTTTATTTGAAGTCTATTTTGCTGGATATTAGGATGGCTACACCCACTTGGTTCTTAAGACCATTTGATTGGAAAGTCTTTTCCCAGCCTTTTATTCTTAGGTAGTGTCTATCTTTGAATTTGAGGTGTGTTTCTTGTATGCATCAGAAAGATGGGTCCTGCTTTCCTATCCATTCTGCTAGCCTGTGTCTTTTTATAGGTGAATTAAACCCATTGATATTAAGGGATATTAATGACCAGTGATTGTTCATTCCTGCTATTTTTTGGTGGTAGTGTGTGTGTACTTCTCTTCTTTGGGGTTTACTGCTGTGTGTTATCTATTGCCTGTGTTTTTGAGGGTGTATCTGACTTCCTTGGGTTGGAATTTTCCTTCTAGTGCTTTCTGTAGGGTTGGGTTTGTGGATAAGTATTGTTTAAATCTGGCTTTGTCTTGGACTGTCTTGTTTACTCCGTCTATGATGATTGAAATTTTTTCTGGGTATATTAGTCTAGGCTGGCATCCATGGTCTCTTAGTGTCTGCATTACATCTTTCCAGGTCCTTCTGGCTTTAAATGTCTCCATTGAGAAATTGGGTGTTATTCTTATGGGTTTGCCTTTATAAGTCACTTGGCCTTTTTCCTTTGCTGCTCTTAATATTCTTTCTTTATTCTATATGTTTAGTTTTTTTAATTATTATGTGGTGAGGGGACTTTTTGGGAGGTCTAGTCTGCTTGGTGTTCTTTAGGCTTCTTGTATCTTCATAGGCATTTCCTTCTTTAAGTTGGGAAAGTTTTCTTCTATGAACTTGTTGAAAATATTTTCTGTCCCATTGAGTTGGTATTTTCTCCTTCCTTTATTCCTATTATTCATAGGTTTGGTCTTTTCATGGTGTCCCAGGTTTCTTGGACATTTTGTGTTATAATTTTTTTGGCATTGGTATGTTCTTCGACTGATAAATCCATTTCCTCTACTGTATCCTCTACACCAGAGATCCTCTCTTCCATCTCTTGTATTCTGTTAGTTATGCTTGCATCTGTGTTTCCTGTTTGTTTACTCAGATTTTCTATTTCCAGCATTTCCTCTGTTTGTGTCTTCTTCATTTTTTCTACTTCTCTTTTCAGGTCTTGTATTGTTTCCCTCATCTGTTTCATTGCTTTTTCATAGTTTTCTTTCAGAGATTTATTGTTTTCTTCTGATTTATTTGTCTTTTCCTCTAGCTTTTTATAGCATTCTTCCCATTTTTTGTTTGACATTTCATGTTCTTTATTGATTTCCTCCAATTTTTTGTTTGTCTTTTCCTATATTCCATTTTTAATTTCTTCTTTAAAAGCCTCTAGCATCTTCATGATGATGTTCTTAAGGTTGCTTTCTTCTGCTTCTTTCATTATTGATGTTCAGGTCTTGCTGTTGGAGGAGGGCTAGGTTCTGGTGATGCTGTATTGCTCTTTATTTTGTTGTATGTACTTCTGCTTTGACGTCTGCCCATCTCCTTGTGGATTCATTCTTGGTCTTATCAGTGCTCTTGGTCCAGACTAAGCTGACAGATTCGGCATTTCAGGAAGCCTCTCCTGGTCCAATGAGAGGTGGCAGATTCTGCTTCTCAGAAAGCCACTCTTGGTCTAATCAGGGCTGGCAGATTCCCTGTCTCCTGAGTTTACTCCTCGTCCAATGATGGCTTTTTGTCCAATGAGAGCTCTCTCTTTCTCTGGGCCAGGTGGGAGCACTCTGGGGGTGGATGGGAGCTCTCTGGGCCTGAAGAGAGCTCTCTGGGTCATATGGGTGCTCTTTGGCTCAGATGGGAGCTCTCTGGGTCACATGGGAGCTCAGTGGGCCAAATGGCATCCCTTGGCCAGATGAGAGCTGGGGGCTGGTCACTAAGTCTCAGGGAATGGCGGGGGTCTCGGGCAGATGGGTGTGGGCTCACTGCATGTAGATTGCAGGGTCTGTGGGGGGGTGTCTTGGAGAAGGGGAACTTTCCCATGGGGCCCCACCCGATGACCAGAAACTGGGGCCAAGTTAGGTAGGTCCTCCCCAGGGATGGCTGGTACTCAGGAATGGGTCCCTGGGTATGACCCCGGACACTCACTTCTGGTCTGAATGGGAGCTCTGGTCCTGATGGGAGCTGGGGGCTGGTTTTCAATTCTCAGGAAGTGTGGAGGGGTCTGAGGTGGATGGGTGTGGGGGTAGGGCATGTAGATCGTGGGGTCCACTGGGAGGTCTCTGGTCCGGATGGGAGCTCCCGGGCTGGATGGGAGCTGGGGGCTGGTCTCTAAGTCTCAGGAAGTGGTGGGGGCATAGATTGCAGGGTCTGCCAGGAGGTCTTGAGCAAGGGGAACCTTCCCGCTGGGACCCAGCCTGATGGCCAGAAACTGGGGCCAAGTTGGGCAGGTGTTCCCCAGGAAGGGCTGGTGCCCAGGGATGGGACCTAGGGGCAGGCTTCCCTGGGTATGACCCAAGACACTCACCTCTGGTTCAGATGGGAGCCATGGACTGGTTTTGTGAATTAATTTAAGGAATATTATCTCTTCTTTGAAATTTTGCTAGACTTCTATGCTAAAGCCAACTTGCCCTGGGTTCTTCTTTTTTCTTTTTTCTTTTTTTTTAGTTGGTAGACTTTTCATGACTTCTTCTGTTTCACTAGGGGTTATAGGTCTATTAAAATTGTTTATCTGATCTTGATTTAATTTTTGTATGTGGCATCTATGAAGAAAATTGGCCATTTCTTTTTGATTTTCCAATTTTGTGAAATACAGGTTTTTGCAGTATGATCTAATAATTCTCTGGATTTCCTCAGTATCTTTTGCTATGTCCCCCTTTTCATTTCTGATTTTGTTAATTTGGATATTTTCTCTCTGCATGTTGGTTAGTTTGGACAAGGGTTTGTCTAACTTGTTGATTTTCTCAAAGAACCAACTCTTTGTTTCATTGATTCTCTGTATTGTTCTCATTGTTTCTATTTTGTTGATATGAGCCCTCAATTTGATTATTTCCTGACCTCTTACTCCTGCTGGGTAAGTTTGCTTCTTTTTGTTCTAGGGCTTTCAGGTGTGCTGTTAAGTTACTAGTCTGACATTTCTCCAACTTCTTTATGTAGGCACTCAGTGCTATGAACTTTCCTCTTAGCACTTCTTTCCTTGTGTCTCATAAGTTTGGGTATGTTATGCACTCATTTTCATTGAAATATAGGAAGTCTTTAATTTCTTTCTTTATTTCTTCTGTGACTCAGTGGTAATTCAGTTGAGGGTTGTTGAGTTTCCATGAGTTTGTAGGCTTTCTGTAGTTTGTGTTGTTTTTGAATTCTAACTATAATCCATGGTGATCCCACAAGATACAGGGACTTATTCCAATATTTTTATAACTGTTAAGATTTGATTTGTGCCTCAGTATGTGGTCAGTTTTAGAGAAGGTTCCATGAGGTGCTGAGAAGAGGATATATTCTTTCTTCTTATCACTGCTTTCATAGTGTCCTATAAGTTAGGGTATGTTTTCACTCATTTTTCTTGAAATATAGGAAGTCTTTAATGTCTTTCTATAATTCTTCCATGAATTGGTAGTAATTCAGTGGGGAGTTGTTGAGTTTCCATGAGTTGTTGTCTAACTATAACCCATGGTGATCTGAAAAAATAGAGAAGGTTATTCCATTTTTTTTGTATCTGTTGAGATTTACTTTGTGCCTGTGTATATGGTCAGTTTTAGAGAAGGTTCCATGAGGTGCTGAGAAGAAGGTCTATTGTTTTGTGTTTGGATGAAATGTTCTGTAGATGTCTGTTAAATTCATTTGAGTCATAACATCTGTTAGTTCCCTTAATATTCTGTTAGGTTTCTGTCTGTTCATTGGTGAGTATGAGGTATTAAAGTCTCCCACTATTAATGTGTGGGGCTTGGTGTGTGATTTAAGCTTCAGTAATGTTTCTTTTACAAATGTGGGTGCCTTTGTATTCAGGGAATAAAAGTTCATAATTGAGACTTCATCTTGATGGAATTTTCTGTGATGAATATGAAATGTCTTTCTCCACCTCTTTTGATTAATTTTAATTTGAAGTTTATTTTATTAGATATTAGAATAGCTACAACAGCTTATTTGTTACATCTATTTGATTGGAAAATCTTTTCCCAACCATTTACTCTGAGGTAATTTCTGTCTTTGAGGTTGAGGTGTATTTCTTTTATGCAGCAGAGGGACAGATCCTGTTTTTTATCCATTCTGTTAGCCTATGTCTTTTTATAGGCAAATTGAGTTAATTGATAATAAAGGATATTAATAACCATTGATTGAAGTGTGAATCTAATTGATCTTATCAATAAAAGTCAGGAGTCATACATCAAGGTAAAAACCTGAAATTACAGTGTAGCACGGGAGCAGCCACAATGGTTTTCTACCTCTACAGTTTCTCTGAATAAAAGGGCTGTAATTCCCTCTGCCCGACATTATTACTTCCTGTTTCCTCTCCATCTACAGTCATCCAAACTTCTATGTTTAATTTTGGTCAATGAGTGGCTGGCCCCACCCTCTGAATCCAAGCAAGTTTTATTTGTTATAACACAATCAAAACATCACCCAGCATTTCCTCTTTATTCTATAAATAAAGAGTGAAGATTTCAACTAGCAAAATAAAACTATATACAGTAAGTACAATAAGTTTATATAAAAATATACAGGCAAAAATTACATTAACAATGTCCAGTATATTTGCATTTGGCAAATTCAGAGAAATATTTCATTAACTATCCTATCTTGGCGAGTCCAAAATATTGTACATAGTTCACTGTCTATCCTAACTTATATGACCAACTCAAGGATAACCTTTTATTTCTTTCAACCTTATACACTTTACAGCTCTTTTGTGAGTGTCTTTTGTGAATTTGATAATAAGGTAAACTATAATTATAGCTATCTAGTCTTCAATTACATCAGAGACCTGAGAGGATATAATATTACCCGTGTAAACAGGAAGTGCAGAGCAAACAACTTCCAAAATTAAGAAATAACAGAAGCAGTTGGCTGCCTGGACAGTCACCCATGGTTTCTCTGTAATGTTGGTGCTTCTATCTTTGGCCTGCAGGCCTAGAGTATCTGACATATTTTTCTGTAAAGTAGGATTTTTGAATGACTATCTTACCTTGTCTTGGCAAATTTTGGCAACTTCTTTTTTGTCTGTCCTGCTTGTCCAATTTGGACAGCATACTCTCAGCAGTCAAGCAAAGGCAGTTTCTTGACCAGGGGCTAACTTTTGCCACAAAGTAATTTCCATATGCAGTGTCTTTGATGTCCTTCATCTTCTCTGAAGTAGATTTGTGCCACCAGGAGGAGACATGTCTCATTGTCATAACAAATAACTTTATATTATTAAAATTTCTTAAATGCCATATGCTGTAGATCTCTGAAAGGTTTGAAGACCACCTGTCTACCTAAATTGTATCTCTATTTGACCTTGAAAACATATGTAACATGACCAAAAATTTGGTTATAATTGGTGACTAACTACTAACTTGCATTTCTTTATTTTCCTAAATAGGTTGCAATAATAATTTTGAAGGACTAGAAATTTACATTACATTGTTAAATAAGCTGTATAGGTACACTATCTTAAACAATAGTCAAAATGTAGGTACATTAGCTTCTAACAAAAATAACCTTAAAATTTCAACAATATACAAAAATATCTTAAACAAGAGTATAAATCTACATCCAGTATCACAAAAACAACCTCAAATTTCTGTCAAATACAAAAATCCATATCAATGTAAAATATTTAAGACTAGTAGTGGCTTTTTTGGTTTAAAAGTAGAATCAATAATTTATCATTTTATCATATTTCTATATCCCCCTTTACCTTTTTAGAACAAGATCCCTGCATCTAATCACCTTTGTTCAGCTTTTTTTCTTGATAATTACCAATAACAACTTGACTCCAACCCCCCTAAATGATGACAAATATCCATAACCTACTGAACAACCAAAACTGCCCACCCAACTCCTGGTAATGTGTGTATTGTGTTCTTAAAATTACTTCCTGTTTTCTGGAGGCAATGACATATTTAGGGAACCCTGAAAAAAATGGGATAATTATCAAGTCCTGGAAGAGCTAGCTGTATCATTTATTGTCCAGGTTTTGGGAATGGGAAACTGCAGGGCTTATCTCAAGTCCTAGCTATAGTAATCAGTGAGGTTGGGCTATCTCAGCTAGCTACCTTGAAATTTCCTGAGCAGTTTGTAGTCCCAAGATGACCTCTGGTTAGTGATTGTCATCTTATTGTTGTTACCACAATCCTGGTGGAATTGCTGTGGGGCCCCATCCTCCTTTTGGAGACTTCATGCATCACTGTTAGGAATGGTCATGGTTCACTGCAGAAAACTTAAACATTTTAAATGTCATATGCAACAGATCTCAAAGAGGTTAAAGGACCATAATTTCTCATGTACACCCAGAGTACAAAAACTTAATTCCTAATTGCCTGATAGAGACCTAAAGCCAAAATCATATACAGGAAGCTAGATGAAGCCTTATTCTAAAATTAGTACTCTATATAATCATTAATATCATAACAAAAGGTTAAAACATATATACCATATACATTTTGAAGTAATATTTATACCTCAAGAAAAGTTTTAAAGAGTCAAAATAAAACCAAAGAATTATGAGATTAATGGTATTAGAATAGTCTCTTCATTTTGGTTTTTCTTCTGTCCCGTATCAGGTGGCTTTTCTGACATTAGGCAGAAATTTTGGATTTTCTTTTAACAAGCATGCTTGAGTTTAGAGAAGAAGAGAGTCATGCTCCAACTCTAAAAACAGCTTTAAAATTTAATTCAACTGGGACTACAAAAAGACCATTTTCATTATATTTGTGTAGAGAACAACAGAAACAAATATTTGAGAAGATTTATGAAATTTTATCCTGCTGGAAATATGATATGCCAATAACCAATAAGCTAACTTTTTCTCTTGGGACATTTTCCCTGGATGATTCATCTTTTTCCTTCTGATGTCTCACTTGTCCAGCAGTCTTCAGATTCTTTAGTTGTATGCCTTTAAACTCCTGAAAAAGACAAAAACAAAACCCTTCCCCAATCCTGACTTTGTGGTGTTTCCCTTTTGGAAAGTTATTTCTAATCAAATGAAAAACATTTGTTAGTCTTATAAATTAGTTTTGACTGAATGGTTATGCTGTTTGATGAAATATCACTACTTCTAATCAAGAGGTCTCTCTTGTTCAAATCTAATATTTTTCAGTTTTGATGATCTCCTGTGGAAACAAAAGCAAGACCTCTTTCCCAATTTAACATATATCCTGGTTTCCATTCTGAGTTAAGCGCAAATTAAAATATACAGGCTGATTTAATTCAGCAGTTATTTCTATCACCAATGTCTCTCTGCAGCTGCTGTTCCTTTCTCATTAGCATTTAGAAAATTTAAAATTAATAAAGCATTGTGCAATCTTTGGGGGTCTTTATTACCCCTTTCTGTTTATGAAGCTTATCTTTCATAGTTCTATTAGACCCACCTGTAAGTGCTTGTCCTGTAGAATTGTGTGTTATACCTGTAATATGCTTTATGTTGCAATATGCAAAAAAAAGTTTCATTTTACTAGAGAAATATGCTCAGCATTGCCAGTCTTAATTTGTACCACTATCCCCATGACGGTCATAACCTCTAACAAATATGTAATTACAGAATCATACTTTTCAGAACTCAAAGCAGTTGCCCATTGAAATCCTGAATATGTATCTATGGTATGGTGTACATATTTTGATTTTCCAGACTCTGCAAAATGAAATGCATCCATTTGCCAAAATTCATTTTTCTTGAGGATCCTTTGTGTTACTTCTTGCAGGTAGTGGAGTTTGGTTATACAAAGAACAAGTAGGACATTTCCCTATTATTTCCTTGGCTTGTTGCCAAGTGATGGAAAAATCTTTTATCAAACCCTTGCTATTAATATGGTGTTTCTTATGAAAATCTGAGCCTTCTAGCACATTTACTAGCAATAGTTGATCAATTTTATCATTATTTTGTGCTAGAGGGACTGGTAGATGAGTATGAGATCTGATGTGTTATATATAAGGGATGATTTTTATTTCTGATTATTTCTTGTAATTGAACAAGAAACAAACTCCATTCTGAATCATTTAGAATAAATTCAGCAGTTCCAATACAATTTTTTCTGCATATTGAGTGTCAGTAACTATATTAAGAGGTTCTGGAAAATCTAATAATACCAGGAGAATAGCATGTAATTCTTACTTTTGAATAGAATCAGAAGGGCTTTGAATCAATTTACTTAAATTTTCTGACTTATAACCTGATTTTCCTGATTCTTTTACATCACTATAGAATGAAGGGGCTTCAGAAATTGTTGCTCCCCATACAATGTGAGAAAGGATCCAGTCATCCAGTCAGTTTTCTTTATAAACTGAATTAGCTTGTTTTTGGCATATTTGTTGTTAATATCTCCTCCAAAATTACTGCAAGCTCTTTGCCAATGTTCATTTTCTTCTGATAAAGAGGAAATTTCAGCATTAGTAAAAGGAACCACAATTTCTGCTGGGTCTATTCCTGCTAATTGACAAAGTCTTAATTTACCTTTTAGAATCAACTCAGAAACTCTTTCTACATAGGTCTTTAATTTTTTACTCTGTTTGTGTGGTAAAAATATCCATTCTAAGGTATTGTCTTCTCTCGGCATTAAAATTTCTGTATGAGAAATGTAGAAGGTAAAATAACTAGAATACAATCAAGCTCTGGATCCAAACTATTACATGAACATCCTGCAATTCCTTTTCTACCAAAGGTAATTCTCTCTACGTCTCAGTTGATAATTTTGTTGGAATATTTAAATCTTTATTACCTTGTAAAGTTTGAAATAAACCACTTAGTTCTTCAGTGGTAAATCCAATTATGGACCATAGCCAGTTAATATCTCTAAGCAATTTTTACAAACCATTAAGAGTTCATAATTAATCTCTCCTGATTCATACTTTTTTGGGTTAATTTTTATAAACCTATATTATAACCTAGGTAATTAATTGAATCTCCTCTTTTTATTTTTTCAGGAGCAATTTGTAATCCCCCAAAAGGTAAATTTTTCTTTACTTCCTCAAACATTTTCTTTAAGGTATCTACATTTGAATTAGCTATTATGATATCATCCATATAATGGTAAATTATAGATTAAGGAAATTGTACAAGAATCATTTCCAGCAGCTGTTGTTCAAAATATTGGCAAAGGGTGGGGCTATTTAGCATCCTTTGTGGGAGAACTTTCCACTGATATCTTTTAACAGGCTGAGAATTGGTAGGGACTGTGAAGGCAAATTTTTCTCTATCCTGTTCTTGTAAAGGTATATTGAAGAAACATTCTTTTAAATCAGTCACTATAATAGACCTTCCTTTGAGTAATAGAGAAGGCAAGGGAATTCCAGGCTTCTAAAAAGCCCGTCAGCTGAATTATTTTATTTGTAGCTCTTAGATCTGTTACCATTCTCCATTTTCCAGATTTCTTTTTAATAACAAATATAGGAGAATTTCAAAGACTGGTTAATTTTCCAGTATGTTGAACTCCTGTACCAGATGTTCTAAGGCCTGTAATTTTTCTGATGGCAAAGTTTGATGGTTCCACCCAGACAGGTTTGTCAGTTAACCATTTTAAAGGTAGGGCTGTTGGTACCTTTGAAAGATCAGCAGGTGTTATGGCCTGTTTATGTACAACCTAAACAGCAGATGTTTTGGCCTGTATATGTACAACCTGAACAGTTTGTTGACTGTTTTCTATAATACCTTTTAGTGTTTTTTTTTCCAGAAACATACATTAGTTTATGTTTTGTTTCTGAGATTGGAGGAATGTTAATCTGATTATTCCCTTGCTGTAACAAATCATGACCCCATAAATTTATTGCTATGTTAGCCACATATGGCTTTAATTTTCCTCTTGTCCTTTGGGCTCTATAAATTTGACCCATCTTGTTCTTTGTTTTCCCTGAGATAAAATTCTAATCCCTAAAAGTTAAACATTTACCTCCTGAAGAGGCCAATTTGGTTGTCAAGATTATGGTCCAATTATTGTTACATCTGCCCTTATGTCCACATGACCCTCAATTACAGTGTCATTTATTCATAATTTTATCTTTGGTCTTTGATGATTTATGGAAATTTGCCAAAATATTTGTTTTATGGTTTCTTCTGGAATTTTTGTTTCATCTTCTAAAGCTGTTCTATCATTCAGAGTAGTATGGGTTTTTACAATAGGCATTAGGTCCTTTAATTGTTCTGGGGAGGAGTTTTCCCCATGGTGACAGGAAAGGATTGAACCATTCATTGGTCCAATGCTGGCCTTTCCTGCACCTTCTGCATATTCAAGAAGGCTAGGGCCTTCTGTTTGGGTCATCTCTAGAAAAATACATTGTTTCTAGGAACACCCTGCCTACAAGATCTTTTTAGATGGCCTTATTTACCACAATTAAAACATTTGACATTTTGATATTTTTTTCAAGCCTTTGGAAATCAACTCTCCCATCCAAGCATCATCATGTTTGAGATTTAATGTTGACTGTATGTTGCATTCATTCCCTTATGGGTGCTGCTCTTATCTTTAAAGGCTGAATTATCTTTTGCACTGTGAATTAGCATTTTCAAAAGTCAAAGGTTCAAGTAATATTCATCTATCTTCTGGATTTGATATCTTTTTATTTACAGCTGAAGTCAATCTTTGAAAAAATTAATTGAAGGCTTCTTTTGGGCCTTGTATAATTTTAATAAATGAGTCAGTCCTCTTTCCTGATTCTTGAATTTTTTCCAAAGTATTCAAAGCTGCTGTATGGCATAGGGACAAAGTATGATAATCAAATGTAATCTGTCTTTCCACATCAGCATAATGGCCCCCACCAAGGATTTGATCTTGGGAAATCTTATAACCTCTAACCCTATCTTGCTGTTCTATGTGCCTAGCTGCATCTCTCCAACAATTGTTACACTGTAGTTGAGGACTACTTCTCAATACTGATTTAATTAGATCTTTCTTGTCTTTTGGAATAATTCTGTGCTAAGTGGCCCATAGATTTAACATCTGCTTCACAAAATGTGAATGGATGCCATATGAAACTATTGCTTTCTTTACATTTCTATAGATTCTCATTTAACTTCTGAATAGCCTTGATGATGTGTGTCATCTGGTTGTCATTCTTGAATTGAAGCTGGATAAATTAAGGTTGGTTTCCTAATATCTTAGGGTCACTCCCCTTTAGTTTCATAATGCCATGGTGTGGTAACTTCTGCTCTAAATACCTCTGTCTATGTGTGAATATTTTTCTTAGTTCCATTAGTCTGTCTTTCTGAGGATTTTATCTTATTAGTCAATGTTTTGTATTTGGCACTGATATCAAACAATATTTTTAGGGATAAAATAATAATTACCAAATTTATAATTGACATCATGTAAATCCCAACTAAATTGACTATCCCTTCAATTAATTGTTTCATTTTCAAACCATTCATTGTAGAAGTATACAGATATCTAAATCCATGCATCATAACGTTTCTCATTTTTAATGTTGGGAAAAGCCTCTTCAACCTCTTCTCTCCCCTCATTTTTATCTAATTCACCCCTTTTAAAAATTACAATTGTCTCCCCAAATCTGCTGACAATGATTGTGAAGTGTGAGGCTAGCTGTCTCTGCATAGCATGTATGAGAACAGCTGCCACTGATTGCCTGTCAACAGCCTGAACAGGGATTCACAGAGAAGCTCAAAACCCATGGGGAAAAGAGGACAAAGAGTAAGCCATCTGAAAGGCATGCATGGGGAACATATGAAAGCAGCATATGTGATAAGCAGATTGGAAGTGAAAGCACAGAGCTGCCTGAAGGCAGAGCTGGCAGGTGGTAAGGAGCTTACTCCAGTAGCATTTGGAACCCAGGTACCTGTGGAGTTTGGGGCTTGTGAAGATTGCTGTGGAGAGGCTGCAACAGGAAAATCCCAGACTCACTCAGAGGGCTTGCAGAAGAAAAGGAAAAACCAGCTACCGACATGGTGACTCTGCTAGGTTCGGTTCCCACATGCAGCTCCAGCAGGTTCCAGCAGCTGCAAAGCCCCAGGCAAGCAGCTATCTGGTGAATTCACCATCTGAGTAGGGTGCCAGATGAAATGTTAATCTAATTAATCTTATCAATAAAAAACCAAGAGTCAGATATTGGGGTAAAATCCTGAAAGATCGGAAAAGCAGAGGAGCAGACATAGCTGCTTCCTAGCTCTCCAGTTCCTCAGTCCCAAAGGGCCAGAATCCCCTCTCTGCCCCATCTTACTACTTCCTGTCTCCTTTCTGTCTACAATCCTCCAAATGTCTATGGTTAATTTTGGTCCCCTAGTGGCTGGCCTCATCCTCTGACTCCAAGCAAGCTTTGTATGTCAGAACACAATTAAAATATCACACTACATGTGATTGTTAACTCCTGTTATTTTATAGTTTTGTTGTTTTTGGTAGTGTGTATATGTTTCCCTTCTTTGGGTTTTGCTCATGTGAGATTACCTATTGCCTGTGTTTTTGTAGGTGCAGCTAACATCTCTGGGTTGGAGTTTTCTTTCTAGTACTTTCTGTAGGGTTATATTTGTGGATAGGTATTGTTTAAATCTTGTTTTATCATGGAATATCTTGTTTTCTCTATCTATGGTCATTGAAAGTATTTCTGGGTATAGTAGTCTAGGCTGGCATCTGTGGTCTCTTAGTGTCTGCAAAATGTCTCTCCAGGTACATCTGTCTTTTAGAGTCTCCATTAAGAAGCCATATTTAATTCTGATAGGTCTGCTTCATATGTTACTTGGTCCTTTTCCTTGGCAGCTCTTAATATCTTTCTTTATTCTATATGTTTAGTGCTTTGACTACTATGTGGTGAGGGGACTTTTTGTTTGATCCAGTCTACTTGGTGTTCTGCACACTTCTTGTATATTCATCAGCATGCACTTCTTTTGGTTGGGAAAGTTTTCTTTTATGATTTTGTTGAATATATTTTCTGTAACTTTGAGCTGTATTTCTTTTCCTTCTGTACCTCTTATTCTTAGGTTTGGTCTTTTTTATGGTGTTCCAGATTTCCTGGATGTTTTGTGTTAATAATTTTTTGGATTTAACATTCTCTTTGACAGATGAATGTATTTCTTCTATTATATCTTCAGTGCCTGAGATTCTCTCTTCCATCTCCTATATTTTGCTGGAGATGCTTGCATCTGTAGTTCCTGTTCCCTTACTCAGATTTTCCATTACCAGAATTACCTTAGTTTGTATTTTTCTTTATTGCCTCTATTTCAATTTTCAAGTCTTGAACTGTTTCCTCCACGTGTTTGATTGTTTTTTCTTATCTCTCTTTAAGGGATTTATTGATTTCTTTCAATTTTCTTTTTGTCTTTTCCTGGATTTCTTAAAGGTAATTTTTCCATTTCCTCTTTAAGAGCCTCTATCATCTTTGTAAAGTCATTTTTAAGCGCATTTTCTTTGGCTTCATCTGCTTTGGATTGTTCAGGTCTTGCTATTGTAGAACCAATGGGTTCTGGTGGTGCCATATTTCCCTTCATGTTGTTGAATGTATTCTTAGACTAGCATTTATACGTTTGTTCTTCCAACTGCTGTAAGTGGTGCTTGTGCATATAAGGACTGCTGTCCTTTCAATTGGTGTGGGTGGTATTTGTGTTTATAGGGTCTGCTGATGTTGCCAGAGAGGGTTATCCTTGGGGATTATGATGGGGTAGGTGTGGTTGGGTGGGATAGTGGGTCTTATGGGAACAAAGTCCAGTTGGTGGCAGCAGTTGTGGAACAGCCTGCCTGCAGGTCTCTCACTGGATGGCAGGCTGCTAGGGACTGCACCAGAGCAGTAGAGTTCCCCGAGAGATTGGGTGAGGAATCAGCTGGGCCATGGATTGTGAGGGAGAGGGTCACAGGATGTCTCCTGGGGTTTATGGTCTAGAGATTGGGGCAGTTTAGCTGGGAGACCAGTCACTCACCTGTTCTTCCAATTGGTGTAGGTGGTTCTTGTCCCTATATGGGCTGCTGATGTTTCAGGGAATGTTTGGCCAAGGTTAGGAAGACAGGATAGTTGGAGGTGAGTGTCAGAGTGGGTCTTGTAGGAACACAGTCCAGTGGGTCACAGCAGTGGTGATAGAGTCTGCCCACAGTTCTCTCATCTGCTGGCTAGCTACTGGCGTCTGCCAAAATAGAGTATTTTGATATCACATTTATTTCAGATTTAAATTAAGGTACAAAAAAATCTTATGCATGGTGATTCACATTCAATACCTCTGTTCAGAGACTGAAAAACATGTTTATACACAATTATGTTCTTCATTTTCAAGGCCAAGGAGACAAACTTTATATGGTTTCTCCTGGCTGTGGAAATACTCATGTATTGAGAGAGCGCTTATCTGGATCAATGATGAGAACACCTGTCTGAGGATGCTGAGTGACTCATGTCAATGGGAATCTGAGGTCCAGATATGAAATCCTCTAATAAGACCAATTAGGGTTTCAGACCCTGGTTTATACTCCTCAGTTTTTATGGATGACATATAACTGTACAATCAGGCGTTAAGATCTTAGATTTTGAGAGTGTTTTGATAGTGTCCCAAATATACCATAATTTCCGTGTCATTCCTTCCAAACTGAACAGCACTGTAATTAGTAGTGTACCATATTGTGTATTTAAATGAGTGATAAATGCAGGTATTTAAGAGGTGGACTCAAAAGAGGGCATGCACTGAAAAATTCACTTCCCAGATCACTAGCATTCTCATCAGAATATCACTTTCCTTTATCAGACAAAATGCAAGGAAAAGAAAGTAGGGCTCACTGCTGTTATTACTGAGTGTATTACAGTATTGTTGTCTCTGTCTCTACACCCTTTTCAATCTCATATGTTTCATCAATGTTTGGCTGTTAAGTTAAATGTGAAAGAAATGGTTTGAGATTCCTGAGAAGAAACATTAGAATGACTGCAAACACAAATAAAAGTTTCTTACAGGAGTATAGAATACTTTGTTCTAGATAAAGAGTAATCTACAATATTCACAATAAGAAATTTTCAAATGCATTCAAGATTGCTACCCAATTATCATTCTTTCTGCATAAAATGCCTTAATTTTTGACAAACAAACAAGGCTCACAGAATATGATTCAGCAAATCTTTACTATCATATGAATGGATGCATTATGACATGACCTTGGATCCTAACTGATCATGAAGGCAGATCTTCTGTTTCATCTAATATGCCATAATACAGTTCATGAGTTGTCAAGAAGTATAGCAACACAGAACAAACCTAGTATGTGATACGCCTTAAGGTAACCACAGTAATTAAAGAAGAAAAATTCAAAGTGTTTCCAGGAATATTATGGTTTGGTTCAAGTGTACACTCTCATCTTCATATTCAACATTGTATTAAACCTTCTAAGAAACCCCGAAGACAGATGAAAAGTATAATTATCAATGCCTGCATCTGTGTTGATTATAAATCAGTCCAGTGAGGTGTAGCATGCAGTAAAATGACTATAGTAACAGGTTCAAATGGAAGACTTTCTTTTTAGCTTTTTAATGTAGATATTTAAAGATAAAACATTACCAGATTCCCTATCTCAGTTTATTTTAAAGATCCCAGCATTAATATATTATTTCTATACTGCCAGGTCTGGTACTCAGGTGATGAGTATGACAACGTAGACCTGTACAGGGTATAGGCCACTAGTGCACAATCATACCTAGGATTGTGAGTTGTCAGAGTTTCATATATGCACATTTTCAGGATGCAACCTTTGTAATTTCACTACTTTGTAAAGAATATACCATGTTACGATACCATGTTATAAAAATGTTTCTTGAAATATTTCCTCAGAAAAATTTTAAGTAATCTTTCTTCATATAACTAAGGTAACAAGTACATCTCACGTAAGGCATTCAACATGAAAGAAATACTTGGCAAAACACTATAGGTCCATCTTGGACAAATTATGATTTTTTTCTGTGTTTTGTTTTGGTTTGCTTTTGGTTTTTTGAGACAGGGATTTTCTGTGTAACAGTCTTGGTTGTCATGGAACTTGCTCTGTAGACCAAGCTTGCCTCAAACTCAGAGATCTATCTGCCTCTGCCCTCTAAGTGATTGGATTAAAGGTGTGCACCACCACACTTGGCTAAATTATGAAGAATAAGTTTTATGTCCAACCATTTGCCATTTAGAAAGCCCTGAACCTGCAACTATGTAATTGCTAGAGAAAAAATATCTCTGGAATTAATGATACAGAGACAATGAATCCAGGTATAAAACACAAACAGCAAGACACCTCCACCACCACCACCAAGTTCTTAGTGATATTAACTTGTATTGATGTAGGAATGCTTCTGGTTTATGTCCTGAAAGGAGAATAGGAACCAGGAGGGATGGGATGGACAGAGAACACAGATTTAAAAATTGAACACAATATTGATAATTGTAGGGTGAACTGGAAATTCACAGAAACCTACCAAAGAAGTCATTTATGAATATGAACATGAAAATTCATCAACTTAGTATGATAATGAAAGGATCTTTTGTGAGATCCTATAAATTTTTCATGTCGTTGACAATACTTTCATTTATATCCAGAAAAGCAGTATTAAGACAGAAAGTAAACTTAGATTAACTTTTTATTTTTTTTCCACATTATTATTAGTAAAAGTCACACAATACAGCATTTGATATCTTATTTATTTCTCATTTGTGTTAGCCAACAGATTATAATTGATTATGCTGACTGTTTCAGTACCTCTGTTAAAGACTGACAACATTCCCTCTGAAAAATCATGTTCTTGTTTCTCAAAGTTAAGGATACAAGCTTTCTGAGGTTTTACCTATAGTGGAAATACTCATGTTGAGAGAAGGCTTGTCTGTATCAATGATGAGAACAATTGTCTGAGGATGCAGAATGACTCATGCCAATAGAAATATGGGGTCCAGATACTAGGTCCTCTTAAGACCAAAGAGGTTTCCAGAGCTGGACTAGCACTTTTCAGTTTTGACAGATGACAGGTAACATTGCAAACTGGCTTTAGGATCCTATATTTTGAAGAAATGGTCATTTGTACAGTGCCCCAAATGTGCCCTAATGCTTGCTTGATTGCTTTTAATCCAAGCAACACTGTAAATAATCATACAGTCTAGAAAGGATAGAATCAAAAGAGGTGTACATAGTGGAAAAAAATCACTTAACTGCTCATTACCACTGTCACCAGAATCCTGATTTCCTATATAAGGTAAACTGCAAGGAAAAGATTGGAGAGCTCACTGCTTTGATTACTGAGTGAATTTGAAGACTCTATATTTCCTTTTTCTTCATCAATTATGTTTCATAAAGTTTAGGATATTGAGTATGGTGTTAGGTGCATTTGGTACATATCTATTGACAGTTAATTTGTGTAGGTTCAGGGAAGCAGAATTGTCTCTCAATGTTAATGGTCATTTTATTGTCCATGACACCAGATCAAGAGAGTTTCAGAATTTGCTCAATTTAGCAATCCTTCCTTCATGTCACATTGTCTTTTTCAAGTAATTTTATTTAATTGAGGCTCACTGGAGCTATTTCTCATGAACCAGCATGCTTGAAGTGAGTGGTTCATGTTCATTACATTATGTATTATTATTTGCAAGCATAGTATATTAAATAAAGTTTTCCTGATCCCAAACGCAAACTATACCCTACTTCCACATCCTCATGAACCTGACACACAACATAGGAAAATGAACTTCTGAAGGAGAAATGATGTAAGAAGATGCACATGGAACATGGCTAATAAAAGAGACACATAATGTTTCTGAACACAGAAAATTACAGAACCACATGGATTCTTTTCAGAGCATCACAGGAACATCAAAGTTCAATTGAAGCCAATATATTTAACATTTTACCCTGCAATAGTGAAGAAAATAATGCTTTAAGGCTAGTAATGGGATGGATAGAAAGAACATATATGCAAAGCAAATTCTGGTGCAAGAAAAAAATAGAATAGAATGCTTTGTCCCAGATGAGTAATGATATGTATTATTCTCAATAGGAACTTGTCAAAAGAAATCAAGATTGGAACTCATATTTCATTCATTGTGTGTAAACATGCTTTAATTTAAGATAAGCAATTATGGTTCACAGAAGATAAATCAACCAATCTTTAGTGAAGACAATTTCCACTACCCTTTCTGAGAGACAAAGCCTCTGTCTCTTCTTGAATTGTTCAATGGACTTTGAAAGGCTATTTTAGAGGAAACAATTAGAAAGGAAATAAGCCCTTGCAAACAAGTGCAATGTTAAGAAAGAAAATGAATTCCCCTGATGCTTTATAAGAAGTTTGTATGTGCTCAGATATATACAGGATTTTATGTGTGAGGCAGAGGAAGTTGGAAAATTACCTCACTTTTCCAGGGCACATTTTCATTCCTGCTATAATTTATTTGTATACTTATACTTTGTGGCAGAATAAAAGCCTGGAAGACTACTTCTACTCTGGAATAACAGGTAAGCAATGTCTCTGCCTCCATGTTCCAAGAGTGGGGTTTTTAGAAACTCTGCACCTGTGATTTTAGAAGTTCAATTAACATGATTTTCATGTTATTACTCTCTTGATCATTGTTTTTATATTATCTGACTATTTTTATTGTTTTTCAAGCCTTTTGTATTCTAGTTATCATAGTGTAGAATAATTGATAAAACCCAACAACTCACTAAGCTAACGTGACCAATTCTTGTATCCTTGTTGACTTTAAAAGAGTGGTATATAGTATATGCTGTAATTATTTTCATCTCTAGGGCAAAACTAAGGCTTTCTTTTCAACTTTGAATTTCAAAAATTCAAACTTAATTCATCCTGAGATTCTTCATCTCATTTTCCTATCAAATCCCAGATCAAAATTCTATTTCTACAGTGGAAATTCCAGTATCCAAGTGATGAGTATGATAACAGAAACATCTCTAGAGTGTAGGTCTCTAGAGCACAGAACATAATTTGTAAGTGTTCAGCCCATCAGAATTCCAAAGTTGTAGATTTTCAGGATGCATGTACTGTGTTTTCACTACTTTGTAACTTGCATTGTATGTTACAGGATTCCTCTATTTTATAAGAAAACTTCTGAAGTGTCAGTCTTCCTACAACTATGGTAAAAAAAAATACCGCTTACATGTAACACTGTAAGCAACAGAAAGATGTGGCACAACACTAGGTGCCCATCCTTAGAGAAATTAGAAAGAATAAGTATTATAAAAAGGCTTTACAATTGAGGAAGTCCTGAAACTGCACTTTTTGGGTGCATAAATCAGGATGTGATAATACAGAGAGAAGGAAACCTGTCTCAAAAACACAAACCTAAAGACCAGTACGTCTCAAATTCATATGGAGCTATTAGTCATGTTCAGTAATATTAGTGTAGCTTTCGCTCTGGTTTCTATCTGAACAGGAGCATGAAAACCATGAGGAAGGAGATAGACAAGATAGATATGTCTCAAAATTGAATAAAGTATTGATGTTCAGAGCACAAACTGGAAATTGAGTACTGTGCTGAGAAATAGAGGGAAGGATCATGAGCAGGAAGAATCTGAGCATAAGATATTAATAAAATTGATCTTATGCAATCAGTAAATTAAGATGCTTATTAAAGGATCTTTAGAAAGAAAACAAGACATTTTAATGCTTGAAATGATTTTCCCTTTCTTGTTAAGAAATCAGAATTCATAATAGATAGTCAATTCAAAATATTTTGCCAATGTGTTTCTCTTTCTTATAAGTAACTGTGGCACAATAGAGTATTTGATAGGTTGTTCAGCTTGTATATGATATAAAATGCAGAAGACAATTTATTCATGCTGTCTCTGGTTCAATACCTCTGTTGAGAAACTGAACAGCAAGGCTTATGCACAATCTTGCTCTTTTTTTTTAAAGCTGGGAAGACTAGCTATCCCAGACTAGCTGCCAGTGCTGTGGTCCCTAGAGCTGGCTTGTGCTCTGGTAAAGCCAAAGTCTACTTCTGAAAAGATAGTCTGGGATATGATGCCCTGGAATTCATAGGACCAGTCTTGTCCCCAGTAAAGCTGCCAGGACTGTGGTCCCTGGTAAAGAGCCCAGTGGAGGAGGTGATAAATATAACACAGTATGGTAATGAAGAGAGAGGAATCCAGACCCAAACACACAAACCACAAGATGTGGCCCTCTCAAATTCATATGGGATTATTGGTGATATATAATTGTCTCTGTGGTTTCTCTCCTGACATGAGCAGAGAAACTTCAAGGGAGAAGACAGAAATAAGACACAAGTTTCAAAATTGAACATAGTATTGAGAGTTACAAGATAAACTGGGAAGTCAATCTTGGGCTTTGAGATACTGGACAAAATCTTGCAGAAGAGGAGGTCTAGGACAAGAATGACCTTCAAGAAGAGGAGGAATCTACCAAAATGCTCTTAATGGATTCTTGTGAAATCTAAAACATAGTATGCTTAGATGCTTAGGTTGTAGGATGCTTGCAATCTGTGGTTCATGATGAGGAAAAGTTTGCCTGGACAAATTTCCATTCTTGATATGTTTTATTTATGTTTTGTTGCAGATTAAAATCCCAGAGGGGCTACTGATTCTGCAAGTATGACAAACCAGCTGCAAATCTGGTTCTGCTTCAGCAAACTTGATTTCTCTGTGCTAAGCCTGGGGATTTCTTAAAGAAAGGATCTATGATCTCAAAAGTTCAAGGAATATTTCTTCAATGTCACTTTTTTGAAAGTCATGTTTGGAATTGTACTACAAATAGCAAGTTTACCACTTTTCAGGCTTCTGTTATTTTAAATCTCATTGAGTGGAGTTTCCTTTTCAAGCTAGTGACAAGGTAACCAAATATTACCATTATCTGTATAGTTGTTGGTTTTAAAACACCACAATTGTGTGTAGGTTATGTTGAAATGACTTTAGTATTGAACTCAAATGAAAGTTTCTGTTTAAAAGTGAATTTCAGAAGTCTAGTCTTAATTCCTCCCCTGAGTATGAACTTATTCTCCTTTTAACTCCAAGGGTCTACCACACTCTTATTTCTACCCTGTCTGATCCTGTTCCCAAATGATGTATATGGCAACAGAGACCAGTCCAGAATGTAGGTTCCTAGAGCACAGAGTATAAAGTTCAGATATTTGGCTTATCTGACTTCCATAGATATGGATTGTGAAAAGGCACCCACTGTGCTTTTACTACTCTGTAATTAGCTTTGCATGTTACAGGTGCATCTTAGTTTTTAATAGGAAAATTCTCAAAACTTCCATTTTTTGTATAACTGAGTTAACAAAATCATCTTATTGGAAGTCTGTACAAAAGAGCAGGATGTGCTATAACAGTAGATATCCATATGCAGAAAAATGAGCAAGAGTAAATTTTATATACAACATTTCACCACTTAGGATCCCTAAAATTGAACCTTTGTTTTTGCCGGGCGATAGTGGCACACATTTTTAATCCCAGCACTCCTGCGGCAGAGCCAGGCAGATCTCTGTGAGTTTGAGGCCAGCCTGGTCTGCAGAGCGAGATCCAGGACAGGCACCAAAACTACATGGAGAAACCCTGTCTCAAAAAAAACTCAACAACAACAACAAAAAAATTTGAACCTTTGTAAATTTCTGTGAATAAATACAGCATAGTGTGATAACAAAGAGAGATTAATCCAGTTTCAAACACACAAACTACAAGACATGCCTTTCTGAAATGCATCCTAAATATTGATGATATTTAGGAATGTTTGTGGAGTTTTCTCTGTGGTTTCTATACAGACTCCAGCAGAGAAACACTTATGAAGGAAATGATAATGATACACAATTTTGGGATTCTACATATTACTGACAGTTGCAGGATGAACTAGGCTGTGAGACTGAGGAAAAAACTTGGGGTTGAAGAGGATGGTGAGGAGTAGGATTAGGAGAAGGAGAAGGATGAGGAATCTACCAAATTTCTCTTGATGAATAGATTCTCATTAAAATCAAAACATAGAATGCTTATTAAAAGATGCTTAGAAATGGTACATGGTATTCTTAATGCTTTAGAACATTTTCTTTTTTGTCATGGAAATCAGATTTCAGGAAAGGAAGTTACCTCATAAAAATCTTCTAATGTGTTTCTCTTTCTTATCAGTAACTGTGGGACAAATTAGAGTATTTAATGTTGTTCAACTAATATGTGTTATAAGATGCAGGAGACAATTTGTTCTTGCTGTCTCTGGTGCAGAACTTCTGTAGCCAAACTTAGCAACAAGCTTGATGCACTATCCTGATCTTCCTTTTCAAAGACTGAGACTGGCTATCCCAGGTTCCACTGGCCCGTGGAAAAACTCAAGTGTTAAGAGAGGGTTTTAAAGGCGTGTACCACCAGCACCCAGCCTCTTTATCCTTTTTAGAGATGGGGACCATCTAGGTCATTTCTAGTTTCTGGCTATTATGAATAAAGCTACTATGAACATAGTTGTTCAAGTATATTTTTGGTAGAATGGAGCATCCTTTGATTATATATCCAAGATGGTAAAGCTGCATCTTAAGGTAGATCCATTACCAGGTTTTTGAGGAATTGCAACACTGATTTCCATAGTGACTGTAGAAATTTGCATTCCCACCATCAATGGAGGAGTGTTCCTCTTGCTCCACATCCTTACAAGCATGAGTTGTCACTTGTGTTTTTGATCTTAGCCATTCTGACAGATGTAAGATGGAATCTCAAAGTAGTTTTTACTTGCATTTCAAAGATGGTTAAGGATGTTGAAAATTTCTTTAAGTGTTTCTTAGCCATTTGAACTTCCTTTATTGAGAATTCTCAGTTTAGATCTATACCTCATTTTAAAATTAGATTGTCTGGTTTATTCATGTATAGTTTTTGAGTTATTTATATATTTTAAATGTTAGTGCTTTATCAGATGTGGAGTGGGTAAAAAATATTTTCCCATTCTGAGGGCTGTCATTTTGTTCTATTGCTGGTGTCCTTTGTCTTATAGATGTCCAGCACTCGGGGGGGCTGAGCAATCTCTGTGAGTTTGAGACCAGCCTGGTCTACAAAGCAAGATCCAGGACAGGCACCAAAACTGTGCAGAGAAACCTTGTCTTGAAAAACCAAAAAAAAAAAAAAAGGATAAAGAAAATGTAATACATTTGCATATTGCATAATGGAGTAGTATCAGTCATTTAAAAACTGGTGCTGTGAATTTTGCCAGCAAATAGAAGGAATTTAAAGAAGTTATCTTGGGTAACATAATCTCTTGTAGAAAAATTTTAACTATATAAAGATGTGTTGCATTTGTTTATGTTGCAGAATATTTGTTTAACTATATAAAGATGTATTGCATTTGCTTAATTATGTAAAAAAAAGAGAGGGTTTTTGGACAGAGGCAGACTGAGCGGCTGCAGAGGCAGACCACAGAGGCAGATGGAGTGGCGGCAGAGACAGACAGAGCGGTAGCAGAGGCAGATGGAGTGGTGGTAAAAGTAGGTGGAGCTGCAGCAGAGGCAGGCTGAGCGGTGGCAGAGACTTGGTCATAATAATAAAATATTAGACCAGAAACTGAGCTATTACACGCTGAGGAGTTAGTGAAAACAAGGAGAATAAGAACCTGGAGCAGGGACACCTTTAAACCCAGCACCTGGGGAAGGAGCCATCTCCATGATACGTGACCAGAACAGATACAAGCACTCAGTCTGAGGTCAACCCAGGGCCCAGCTGCTGAACCTGTGAAACTCAACAACTTGGAAGTGTTGGTGAGATTACCCTACTAAATAATCTACTCAGCTAAGATCCATTCGGGAGAGGATTCAGAATTCTACAGTCTGCAGGCTGAGGAAACAAGATCATCTGAGGAGTTGACGAATGAGCAAAATGTGACCTGAGAACACAAAAGAGGGTGCCGACCAGCCACTGAACCAGATCACTAGAAACATAAGCCTACCCTACACCAACTGGGAACAGCTGCTCCCAAAGAAACAGAGCCCAACAGCACCAATTAACCAAGAACTCCCAGTGGACCAAAACTAACAAATAGAACAAGAGAGGCACCTTCAGACACAGACACCACCATACTGAGCAGAAAAAGAGATGAGTAGATGTCAGTGCAAAAATACAGGCAACAACATAAAGACCTATATGACAACATCAGAACCTAGTGATTCTACATCTGCAAGACCTGAAGATACCAAGGCAGAAGAAACAGAAGAAATCAATCCTAAAAATGACTTTAAGAAGATGATAGAGATTCTTAAAGAGGAAATGAAAAACTCCATTAAAGAGGAAATAAAAAAATTCCCTTAAAGAAATGGAAGAAAAAACAAACAAAAAATTGGAAGAAATCAAAGAAAGCCAAGAAAAAGGAATTAAACAGATGAAGGAAACAATTCAAGATTTGAAAATTGAACAAAAACCTTAAATCTAACCTCCTTTGCTTAGACCTTTTCCTAACCCTTGATAACCAGTTGTAACCAAAGCCTCTAAACAATGAAAATTATCCCAGACCCAAAACCCATTAAAAGACCAAAAAACCACCCGTCCCACACCACCTCTTTGGGAATGTGGGCGTCGTATTCTTAAAATTGCTTCCTGCTGGGTATGGGCGAAGGTATCTTTATTCTGAAAAGAAAAATTTTGGGTTAATTGTCAAATTCTAGGAAAAGTAACTATATCCTTCATTATCCAGTCTGTGTATAATACCAAAGTTCAGGATTTATGTCAAGTCCTTATTCAAGTAGTCTTTGAGACTGGATCATCTCAGTCAGCCCTCTCAAAATTGTTCTGAGCACTTTGTAGTTCAAAGCTGATCTGTAGATGATGTTTGTCAACTTAGTGATGTTATTATTGTCCACGTGGAATTGTTGTTGTTGTGGGGCCCCATCTTCTTCCTGGAGACTTCAGTTGATGTTAGAACACAAACTGAGAGAATGCTGGAAATAGAAATCCTGACTAAATGAACAGGACCTATAGAAGCAAGTATAACCAACTGAATGCAAGAGATGGAACAGAGAATCTCTGACACTGAAGACACAATAGATTTGTCAGTCAAAGAAAACACTAAAGACAAAAAAGTCGTAACACAAAACGTCCAAGAAATTTGGGACACCATGAAAAGACCAAACCTAAGAATAATAGGGATATAAGAAGGAGAAGAATACCAACTCAAAGGCACAGAAAATATATTCAACAAAATCATAGAAGAAAACTTTCCTAACCTAAAGAAAGAAATACCTATGAAGATACAAGAAGCTTACAGAACACTGAATAGGCTGGATCCAAAAAAAAGTCCGCTCACCACATAATAATCAAAACACTAAACATACAGAACAAAGAAAAAATATTAAGAGCCGGAAAGGAAAAAGACCAAGTAACATATAAAGGCAGACCCATCAGAATAACACAAGACTTCTCAATAGAGACTATGAAAGCTAGAAGGTCCTGGACAAATGTTGTGCAGACACTAAGAGACCACGAATGCCAACCCAGACTATTGTACCCAGCAAAACTCTCAATCACCATAGACAGAGTAAACAAAATATTCCATGGTAAAACCAGATTTAAACAATACCTATCCACAAATCCAGCCCTACAGAAAGCACTAGAAGGAAAAATCCAACCCAAAGAAGCTAAACACAACCATGAAAATTCAGGCAATAGATAATCCCACCAAAGAAGGAAAACACAACATGACCACAAAAAATAACAGGAATTAACCTGGTCATTAATATCCATCAATATCAATGGTCTCAATTCACCTATAAAAAGACACAGACTAACAGAATGGATAAGAAAACAGGATCCATCCTTCTGCTGCATACAAGAAACACACATTAACTTCAAAGACAGACACTACCTCAGAGTAAAGGGCTGGGAAATGGCTTTCCAAGCAAATGGACCTAAGAAGCAAGCTAGTGTAGCTATCCTAATATCTAATAAAATATACTTCAAACTAAAATCAATCGAAAGAGATCAGGATGGACATTATTTTTTTTTTTTTTGGTTTTTTTGAGACAAGGTTTCTCTGTGTAGCTTTGCGCCTGTCCTGGAACTCACTTGGTAGCCCAGGCTGGCCTCGAACTCACAGAGATCCGCCTGCTTCTGCCTCCCGAGTGCTGGGATTAAAGGCATGCGCCACCACCGCCCAGCATGACATTAAATTTTTATTACAAGAAAAATCCACCAAGATGAAGTCTCAATTCTGAACATTTATGCCCCAAATACAAAGGCACCTACATTCATAAAAGAAACACTACTAAGCTTAAAATGCACATCAAACCCCATACATTAGTAGTGGGGGATTTCAACACACCACTCTCACCAAAAGACAGATCTACCAGACTGAAACTTAAAAAAGAAATAAAGGACCTAACAGATGTTATGACTCAAATGGAATTAATAGATATCTACAGAACATTCCATCCTAACACGAAAGAATATACCTTTTTCTCAGCACCCCATGGAACCTTCTCAAAAATTGACCACATGCTTGGTCACAAAACAAATCTCAACAGATACAAAAACATTGGAATAACTTCCCATATCTTATCAGACCACCATGCATTAAAGTTAGACTTGAACAACAACAAAAATCATAGAAAGCCTACAATCTCATGGAAACTAAATAATGCCCACCTGAAACATCAATGGGTCAAGGAAGAAATAAAGAAAGAAATTAAAGATTTCCTAGAATTCAATGAAAATGAAAGTACAACATATCCAAACTTATGGGACACTATGAAAGCAGTACTAAGAGGAAAATTCATGGCTCTAAATGCACACATAAAGAATATGGAGAAATCTCACACCAATGAATTAAAAGCACAACTGAAAGCTCTAGAACAAAAAGAAACAAACTCACCTAGGAGAAATAAATGCCAGGAAATAATCAAATTGAGGGCTGAAATCAATGAAATAGAAACCAAGAGAACAATACAAAAAAATCAAAGAAACAAAGAGTTGGTTCTTTGAAAAAAATTAACAAGATAGACAAACCCCTAGCCAAATTAACAAAAAGGCAAAGAGAGAGGCCCCAAATGAACAAAATCAGAAATGAAAAGGGAGACATAACAACAGACAATGAGGAAATCCAGAGAATCATCAGGTCGTACTTCAAAAACCTGTACTCCACAAAATTGGAAAATCTGGAAGAAAAGGACAATTTTCTGGATAGATACCACATACCAAAGTTAAATCAAGACCAGATAAGCCATTTAAATAGTCCAATTACCCCTAAGGAAACAGAATCAGTCATTAAAAGTCTCCCAACCAAAAAAAGCCCAGGACTAGATGCTTTCAGTGCAGAATTCTACCAGACTTTCAAAAAAGAACTAATTCTAATACTCTACAAATTGTTCCACACAATAGAAACAGAAGGAACATTACCAAACTCCTTCTATGAGGCTACAATTACCCTGATATCCAAACCACACAAAGATGCAACAAAGAATGAGATTTACAGACCAATCTTCCTCATGAACATTGATGCAAAAATACTCAACAAAACATTGGCAAACTGAATCCAAGAATACATCAAAAAATTATCCACCATGATCAAGTCAGTTTCATCCCAGGGATGCAAGGATGGCTCAAAGTACGAAAATCTGTCAGTGTAATACACCATATAAACAAACTAAAAGAAAAAAAAACGCATGATCATCTCATTAGATGCTGAAAAAGCCTTTGACAAAATACAGCACTCCTTCATGATAAAGGTCTCAGAGAGATCAGGAATACAGGGAACATTCGTAAACATAATAAAGACAATTTATAGCAAGCCAACAGCCACCATCAAAGTAAATGGAGAGAAACTCAAAACCATACCACTAAAATCAGGAACAAGATAAGGCTGTCCACTCTCCCCATATTTATTCAATATAGTACTTGAAGTTCTAGCTAGAGCAATAAGACAACAAAAGGAGGTCAAAAGGATACAAATTGGAAAAGAAGAAGTCAAACTTTCACTATTTGCAGATGATATGATAGTATACATAATTGACCCCCAAAATTCTACCAGGGAACTCCTACAGCTGGAAAACTCCTTCAGTAAAGTGGCAGGATACAAGATAAACTCAAAAAGATCAATAGCCCTCTTATACAAAAATGATAAAAGGGCTGAGAAAGAAGTCAGAGAAACATCACCCTTTACAATAGCCACAAATAATATAAAATACCTTGGGATAACACTAACTAAACAAGTGAAAGACCTTTTTGATAAGAACTTTAAATCTCTAGGGGTTGGGGATTTAACTCAGTGGTAGAGCGCTTGCCTAGCAAGTGCGAGGCCTTGGGTTCGGTCCTGAGCTCTGGAAAAAAAAAGTGTAAATTTCTAAAGAAAGAAATTGAAGAAGATATCAGAAAATGGAAGGATCTCCCATGCTCATGGATAGGTAAGATTAACATAGTAAAAATGCCAATCTTACCAAAAGCAATCTACAGATTCAATGCAATCTCCATCAAAATATCAACACAATACTTCACAGACTTGGAAAGAAAAACACTCAACTTCATATGGAAAAACAAAAGACCCAGGATAGCTAAAAGAATCCTGAATAATAAAACAACCTCTGGAGGCATCACCATGCCTGACCTAAAGCTCTACTATAAAGCTATGGTAATAAAAACAGCTTGGTACTGGTATAAAAACCGACATACAGACCAATGGAATTGAACTGAAGAACCTGACATTAATCCATGCACATATGAACACCTGATATTCGACAAAGAAGCTGGAAAGGAAAAAAGAAAGTATCTTCAACAAATGGTGCCAGGCGGTGGTGGCGCACGCCTTTAATCCCAGCACTCGAGAGGCAGAGGCAGGTGGATCTTTGTGAGTTCGAGGCCAGCCTGGTCTACAGAGTGAGATCCAGGAAAGGCGCAAAGCTACACAGAGAAACCCTGTCTCAAAAAACCAAAAAAAAAAAAATGGTGCTGGCATAACTGGATGTTAATATGTAAAAGATTACAAATAGATCCATATCTGTCACCATGCACAAAACTCAAATCCAAGTGGATCCAAGACCTCAACATAAATCCAGTTACACTAAACTTTATAGAAGAGAAAGTAGGAAATACACTTGAACGCATTGACACAGGAGATCAATTCCTAACTATAACGCCGACAGCACAAACACTGCACAACAATTAATAAATGAGACCTCTTGAAACTTAGAAGCTTTTTTGGGGCAAAAGACATGGTCAATAAGACCAAAAGACAGCCTACAGAATCGGAAAAGACCTTCTCCAACCTCACATCTGACAGAGAACTGATCTCCAAAGTATATAAAGAACTCAAGAAACTAGACATCAAAATACTGAACAATCCCATTAAAAAATGGACTAAAGAGTTAAACAGAGAATTCTCAAAAGAAGAATCACAAATGGCTGAAAGACATTTAAAGAAATGCTCAACATCCTTAATCATCAGAGAAATGCAAATCAAATCAAAATGACTCTGAGATACCACCTTACTCCTGTCAGAATGGCAATGATCAAAAACACGAATGACAGTCTAGGTTGGAGAGGATGCGGAGCAAAGGGAACACTCCTCCACTCTTGGTGGGAATGTAAACTTTTACAACCACTGTGGAAAGTAGTATGGAGGTTTCTCAGAAAATTGGGAATTGATCTACCTCAAGACCCAGCCATACCACTCTTGGACATATACCCAAGGAATGCTCAATCAATACTACAAAGAAACATGCTCAACTATGTTCATAGCAGCACCATTTGTAATAGCCAGAACCTGGAAACAACCTAGATGCCTATCAACCGAAGAATGGATTAAGAAAATGTGGTACATATACACAATGGAGTACTACTCAGCAGAGAAAAACAATGACAGCATGAAATTTGCAGACAAATGGATAGAACTAGAAAATATCATCCTGAGTGAGGTAACCCATACCCAGAAGGACAAAAATGGTATGTAGTCACTCATAAGTGGATTCTAGATATAAAGGAAAGAACAATCAGATTGCAACCCACAGAACCAGGGAGGCAGGGTAGAGCCTAGAATGACTGTGGCTTAGCATAAGTTTTGGTTTTACTCAAAAAAATAAATAAACAAAAAACAAAACAAAAAAAGAGGGTTTTTCTGAATCAATGACGACAACAAGTCTCAGTGGATGGTGGTCAACTAATACAAATGGCAATCTGATGTCCATATTGGAGGTGCTCTTGAGAGCAATGATGTTTCCAGAACAAAGCTATCACTCTCTTGTTTGAAAAGTGACAGATGACAGTGTAGACTGACTTTGAATCTGAGATTTTGAGGAAATGGCATTTTTTCAGTGTCCCCAAACTGATGTAATACTTCCTCATTTACTTTTCATTTGAAAGTAACTGTATCATATGTTGTAGTGTACACCTGTTTTTGAGCAATTTATTAATATAGTCTTAAACCAGAGAATCCAAAGAGGTGAAAGCACTGCAATATTCCCTTAGCAGCTTTATGGCCCTTGCAAGTGACATTTACTTTCCTATATTTGGGAAAGTACAAGGAAGTGTTTGTGGGACTCACTGTCTGTATAATGGAGAATTTTGGAAGGATGTGCCTCTCCTGTTTCTTTCCTTGATTTTTCATCAATCTTAGGTAGTTCACATATTTTGAGAATTATTTGTTTTCTATGTATTGACAGTGAATTTGTCATTCTTAGAAGAAGTTGGATTACCTCTTGAAGCTAATGATCATTGTATTGTTCAGGCACCAGATCAAACAGCTTTCAGAATTTGACCTACTCATCAACTACATCTTACCATGATAATGTCTTTTTGATATATTTGTTAAATGTTATGCTTCCAAGTCCTAACAGCCATCTCCCTCTTGAAGTATGTTGTGTTAAGGGTTTGTTTAGGTTTCATTACATTATTTGTTTTTATTAGCAATCTAAGAGCATTCACACACTTAATGTTAGTTGTGAACAAAAACACAAGCTACTTCCAACCAGCATTCCGAACAGTTACATGAGCCAGGAAAACAATCAGCTGAAGAAAAAAAAAAGAGACAAGCACGTCTACAGGGAACAGATAAAGAAGCAGGCACTCTTAAGTTTCTCAACTGAAACATTGAAGAATGACATTTACTACACTCAGAATATTTCAGTCAAATCAAATTTAAAACAAAACAAAAGAATATTTCATATTTTACTGAGACATGATGACAGGAAGAATTTTGGAATCATGATAGATCAGTTGAGTGAAGATGTTCACCAAGCAGTGTTTGTTGAAAGGGAAATTGAATGGAGAACCTTTTCCTAGTCTAGTAGTGATGTACACTATTCTCAAACAGAAATCAGGAAAGGAGTTCAAGATTGCCATCCACTTATCATTGTCTTTTAGAAAATTCCTTATTTCAGAGACACACATATTTCTCACCATACATAATTCCAAGATTTTATCCATCTTGGAAATGAGTGCAGTTGCCCAAGATCTAGGAAAATATCTGCATTTGGAAGGGTTTCTAGGATGTCATACTTCATTCTATAATGTGAGTGTGCAAGGGTGAATCATAACCAAATTAATGATACACATCAAAGGAACTAGGTACTTGCCCAAGAATTCTTCATCGCTTGGCAGGAATATCATAATGTCAGGCCTTCTCCCTCTTAACACATGTTCAATACGCTCTTGAATCCTGTGATAAAACAAGAAGTACATCATATACATGCCATATCTTCTTCCTCTCGAGTACAACTACCACTATCTTTTCAAAGTGACAACTCTCTCTTTTCCTTTATTGTCAAATGTGTTTAGACTGACAGCTTTAAAGGAAGCAATCAGGAAGAAAAGGTGTCCATGCAAGACAAGGCAAAAGTCAGGAAAGCAATGAACTACCTGAGTGTTTGTTGGAAAGACTGTATATGCTGGGATGTTTGTAGGTTGTAGTTCATGAGACAGAGTTGTCTGGGCACATTTCCATTCCTGATATATTTTATTTCTATTTTTTGTAGGTTTGAATCCCAGAGGGCAGCTTATTCCTCAGGCAGGAGAGGTTAGCATCAAATGTGATTTTCACGACCTAGTAACTCTTTACTAATAATGGAGATTTCTTAAAATCAGGATCTGTGACCTCAGTAGTTCAAGGAATTTGACTTTTATGATTTCATTCTCTTAACAGTTATATTTGGATTCATGCTACTTATCAAGTATATCACTTTTCAGTCCTCCATTATTGTATGTCTCATAGAGTGAAATTCCCTTCTCAAGCTAGTGACAAAGTAAACAAATATTACCATGGCCTGTATGCTTTATTTAAAAGACCTCAGTTGTGTGAAGGTTATTCTGTAATGACTTTCTTGACCATCTCCACATTCATGCATTCAGTTCAAAGGTGATTTTCAAATGTTCATTCTTAATGCTTCCCATGATTCCCTATCTTACTAGCCTCTAAACTCCAAGCATCACACTTCTGTTTATACCTTGTCTGATCATGTTCCATAATGATCAGTATGTCAACAGAGACCTGTCCAAACTGTAGGTTCCTAGAGGACAAAGAATCAGTTTATTGATTTGGCTTATGTGATTTGTATAAATGTGGATTCTGAAAATGCTCATGCTATGTTTTCATTACTTTTTATGTTTGCTTTGAATGTTACAGGTGCCTCTAAGTAATTTTTATGGGAAATTACTCAAAACTTTTCTTTTGCTACATCTGACTTAAGTAAAGCATCTTACTGGACATTTATACAAAAGATGTGGTACAACTCTACACACCCATGATTAGATATACTGGCAAAAATCATTTTTATATTAAAAAATTGCCATTTAGGAATTCCTAATATTGAACCTTTGGGGAGTTATGTGAATAAATAAAACATGGTGTGATAACAAAGACGTGTTAAATCAGACTCAAAAGAATAACCACAGTATTTGCCATTCTGAAATGCATTAGAGTTTATTAGTGACATATAAAGACATTTTTGTTGTTTTCTCTATGGTTCCTGTCCTGACTATAGTAGAGAAATGTCCAAGATAGTGATGGTAATGGGACACAAGTTTCAGGATTCTACATAACAGTCACAGTTGCAGGATGAACTGGAAGGTACATACTGGGCTGTGAGAGAGGACAAAACCTTGAGGTATAATAGTAGGAGAAGAATGAGAATAAGGAGGAGGTGATGAAAGAATCTAACAAAAGTTCTTGATGAATACATTCTAATATAATCTAACACATAGAATAATTATCAAAAGATATTTAAAGATTATTCATGGCATTTTAGATGCATTTACAGAATATGTTTGCTTTTTTTCATGGATATCAGATTTTAGAATGAGAAGTCAAAAATAAAAATTTTCCAATGTGTTTCTCTTCTTCTCAGTAACTATGGCACCATAGAGGCTTTAATATGTTGTTCACCTCATTTATGCTGTAAGAAGCAGGAGACCATATATTCATGCTATCTCTGGTTCAGCCCTCTATTGCAATTCTGAATAACCAGCCTGGTGCTCAATCCTTATTTTCCTTTCAAAATTAGCTAATTAGGAGATTAGCTACTCTAGCTTCCACATTTCAGTGGAAGTATTCATGTGTTAAGTAAGGATTTGTTGGGTTCTGATGATAAGTCTCTGAGAATTATATTAATGGCAATCTGGAGTCCAGATAGGAGGTCTTCTTGAGAGCAATGGTGTTTTCAGAAGATGGCTGTCACTCTTCCTATTTTTAGGATGACAGACAACAGTGCAGACTATCTTTGTTCTCCTATATTTTGAGGAAATGTCAAATTTTCATGTTTAAAACTAGCTCCAATATTTGCATTTTTTACATTCCATCTAAAAAGTACTGTGTTAAACAATGTTGTCGATCATTTTTAAGTTATTGACTCATGCACACCTGAAAGAAAGAATCCAAAGAGGTGGCAGTAATGAAAGAATCACTGAACATCTCACTGGCTGCCTCATGGGAATTTTACATTCTTACATTGGGGAAACAGCAAGAAGAGATAATAGAAATTACTGCAAACATAACTGACAATTTCGGAGAACTCTGCCTCTACTGCTCCTTTCCACAATTTGGCAACAATGTGAAATAATTCACCATGTTGTGAGAATAATTCCTTTTCTATATATTGTCAGTAAATATATCCTTCTTACTGAAAGCTATATTACTTTGGATGCTAATAGTTATCTTACTGTGAGGCACCAGATCAATCAGCTTTCAAAATTTACCTGTTTGCCAAATACTTCTTTCCATCATAGTGTCTTCTTGGCAAAATCATATTTTTTTGTTATGGTCCATGTCATAATTGCAGTCTGTGTTTGAAGTACAATGTGTGAAGTGTGGACTTTAGTTTCCTTACATTATTAGTCTTTATTAGTAAGCTGAGAGCCTTCACACACACTGTAAGTCATAAACACGTCCTACTTTCAATAGTCATTCCACTCAGATCCATTTAGGAAAACATTCATCTGAATACACAAAGAGGCAAGCAGGTGCACAGAGAAAGTAGATAACAAAGCAGACACTCTAAATTTCTCAAGTGAAACATTGAAAAACCACATACACTATGCTCAGAGTATTTGAGTCTCATCAAATGAAAATTGAAAAAAAATATATTTCAAATTTCACTGAGCCATGATAAAAGGAAGGAGTTAGGGCTCATGACAGATCAGTTGAATAAAGGCCTTCATGGAGCATTATTTTTTCAAAGGTATAAAAAAAGAATTCATAACAAATGTATCTAATATATACATGTCAAATCCTTTCCCTGCTTGAGTACAAGCAACACTATACTTTCAAAGAGACAACTCTCTATTATTTCATTGTTAAATGTGCTTAGATTGACTGCTTTAGATGAAGTGATTAGAAAAAAAAGATTTCTTTGCAAGATAAACCAAAATTTAGAAAAGCAAAGGATCTACTGCAGTGTTTGTTGTGAAGGTTTTATTGGTAGGATAGCTGCAGGTATGTCTAGCTAGGCATACAGAATTGTATGGATACATTTCCATCCCTGATATATTATAATTCTATTATATTGCAGCTTAGAGTCCAGCAGAGATATTTATTCCTTAGGTGAGAGAGGTGAGCATCAAATCTGATTATGGTGACTTGGTAACTCTAGAATATAATAGGGATATCTTAAAATCAGGATCTATAAAATCAATAGTTCAAGGAATATGACTAATATGATTGCACTCCCTTGAAAGTTATGTTGAGTTTCATCATAATTTATCAAGTTTATCATTTTTAAGTCTTCCATTAGTTTAGGTATCATAGAGTGTAATTCCCTTCTCAAGCTAGTGACAAAGTTACCAAATTTTACCATACCATGTACACTTCTTAATTTAGAAGACCCCAGTTGTGTTAAGGTTATACTGTAAGGACTTTCTAGACCAGCTGAAAATTTAAGCTTTCTGTTCAAATGTGAATTTCTGATATTCAATCTTAAAGCCTCCCTTGATTCTCTATCTTATTCTCCTTTAAATTCTATGCCACAGACTCCTTTTTCTTTCCTGTCTTGTACTGTTCCCTAGCTGAGTAGTGCAACAGAAGCCAGTCCTGCATGTAGGCTCCTAGAACACAGAGAATTATGTTTACATGTTTTCCTTATCCAACATATATAAGAGGATACTGAACACACTCCCTCTGAGTTTTCACTACTATTTTGTTTTGTTTTTCAAGTTACAGGTGAATCTAAGCGTTTTTTTATGGGATATTACACAAAACTTGTGTTTTAGCATATCCGATTTAAGAAAACCATCTTACTGTACAATAGCACAAAAGAGGAGGGTATGACAGAACACTAAATGTTCATGCTCAGACTAATTAGCAAGAATCAATTTAGAGATCACTAAACTGAATTTTTTTTAAATTAGGTGAATAAATACAACATGGTGTGATAACAAGGAGATTTCATCCAAACTCAAATACCCTGAAAGTGTATTTGAGATTATTGCTGAACATTTACCAATCATTTTTTGCTTCTACTGTGGTTTCTATTTAGACCAGAGCAAAGAAACATGCAGGAAAATGATGGCATTGTGACACAAGCTTCAGAATTCAGAAGAGTATTGACAATTGAAGGATGAAATGGAAAGACCATACTGGGGTGTGAGACAGAGGACAAAATATTGAGGTAGAAAAGGAAGAGGAAACTGAGAAGCCAGGAAGAGTAGGAGGATGAGGAATAAGCTAACAAAAAAATCTCCTGATAAATATATTGTCATGAAATCCAAAATGTGGGTGCCTATTTCAAGATATGTAAAGACGGACAATGCCATTTTTGACGACAGATATAATTTAGTTCTATATTGTCAAAAATTAAAGTCCCAGAGGGCTAAAAATTATTCAGGTGGGAGAGGTAAGCAAAAAATCTGATACTGGAGACACAGTAACTATTAAGGCTGAAGATTTCTTAAAGAAGGGTATATAACACTAGAAGTTCAATGAATATTGTTTCTTTGATTTAACTCTCTTGAAAATTATATTTGGATCCATGCTAGAGTATACAAGTTTTCAATTTTCAGGTCTTGATTATTCTATGCCTCAGAGATTGGAATTCCCTTACCAAGCTAGTGACAAGGGAAACAAATATTTCCATTCCCTGTATGCTTCTTGATTTAAAAGATCTCTGAAGTGTGAAGGTTATTTTGTAATTACACACAAGACCATCTCATAGCTCATGCATTCCATTCAATATTGAATTTCTGGTGCTCAGTCTTGCAGATTCGTTATCTTTTTGTCCTTTGCAATCCATCAAACAAGCTACTATCTCTACCTTGTTTGGTCATTTCCCTAATGCTGAGTAACACCACAGAGACCAGTATAGAACATCAATCCTAGAACACTGAGGATCAAGTTTAGTTCTTTACCTTATCTGACTTGTATAGATTTGGATTCTGAAAATATCTGCTCTGAGTTTTCAATATCATTTTGTTTGCTTTGCAAATTACAGGTGACTCTGTTTGTTCAGGGAAGTTACTCAAAACTTGTTTTGTAGTCTATCTGTTTTAAGACAAGCAATTTGCAGGACAGATACAGAGATGAAGAGGATGTAGCAGAACTCTAAATTCCCATGCTCTGAACAATTAGCAAGAATCCATATATGTATAAAAATCTTTGCATTAAGGGATTCCTAAAATTGAACTTTCATAAATAGAGGTGAAAAAATACAATATGTTGTAAATACAAGAATGATTTTATCAGAAATCAAACACACACACCACAAGGTCTGCCAATGAAAATGCATCTGTGATTACTTCTCACATATACCTATTTTTTTTATGTTCTCCTTGGGTTTCTATCATAGCCATAGCAGAGAAACAACAAGGAGGGTGCTGATTTGGAAAACAAGTGTGAGGTTTCAGTAGTGTTGACAGTTGGGAAAGCAACTGGAAAGCCCACACTGGGCAGTGAGACAGAAAAAAAATCTATGGGCATTTAGAGTCAGAAGAGGTAGAGGAGTTTGAGAAAGAGAAAGAGAAGGAGCAAGAGGAAGAGGAAAAGGCTACAAAAAGTCCTGAATATTAGATTTTCATGAAATCCAAAAATTAGAATGCTTCTCAAAAATATTAAATGGTAACCCACGACATGTTTAATGCCTATTTAACACATTTTGTCTTTTTTCTGATGGAAATTTGATTTCAAGATGAAAACTCATCCCATGAAAGTCCACTAATGTGCTTCTCTTTGTTATCAGAACCTGTGGCACAATAGAGGATTGATACTTGTTCATCTCATCCATGCTCTAAAATGCAGATGACAATTTTTTCTTGTAATATCTTGTTAAGGACCTCTGCTGAGGACAAAACCAACAAGCCTGCTGCACAATCCTGATCTTCCTTTTCAAAGCCAAAGAGAATAGCTGTCCCAGCATTGCCCTGGCAGTGGAAACAGTCATGTGGTGAGAGAGGGCTTGTCTACATCAATGATGAAAACAAGTCTCAGTGGACAGTGATCAACTCATACAAATGTCAAGATGAGGTCCAGATAGGAGGTCCTCTCAAGAACAATGACGTTTCCAGAATCTGGCCCAAACTCTTCCCCTTTGAAGGATGACAGAAAACAATGCAGACTGGATTTGGTCTCCTAAATTTGGACGAAATCACAATATTTGGGTGTGTGAAACCTCTTCTAAAAATTACTTCATTCCGTTCCATCTGGAAAGTACTGTAGTAAATATAGGGTATACATTGCTTTTAAGTTATCCAATCATGCAAGCCTGAATGAAAAAAATATCAAAAGATGTGGAAGCACTGAAAGAATCATTGAGCATCTCCTGGCACTCCCATGGGAATTTCACATTCCCACATTGGCAAAAGGACAAGAAGGGATTACAGGACTCACTTCCACCAGAACAGGACTGTGCCTCTCCTGCTCCTTTGTGCCATTTGGCCACCATGTTGTGAGAAGTCCTTTTCTATATATTGTCACTGAATATACCCTTCTTACTGGAAGCTGTATTTTTATGGGTGCAAATAGTCATCTTACTGTGAGGCACCAGATCAAACAACTTTCAGATGTTGACCTGCTCACCAATCACATCTTACCATCATAATGCCTTATTGATAAAATTATAATTTTTGATGAGGGTCCATGACTTAAGTGCATTGTGTGTTTGAGGCACAATGTTAGAAGTGAGGACTTCAGTTTGTTTACATTTTGTGTAGGTATTAGTAATTTGAGATCATGCACACACATCATAGGCCTCAAAGAGTGCCACATGTTACTTCCAACAAGAATTGCATTCAGAATCATCAATCAGGAAAACAATTATCTAAGAATAGGAAGAGGCAAGTAGGTAATCAGAGAGTAGATAACAAGGCAGGGACTCAAAGTTTCTGAAATGAAACATAGAAGAACCACCTGTGCTATGCCAAGGTTATTTGAAACACTACAAAAGAAAGATGAAACAATGACATACTTATACATACATATATGTATATATATGACATTGTTTCATAGAGATTCTATAAAAAGAAGCATTAAGAGTCATGATAGATCACTTGAAGGGAACATTCACATAGCAAAGTTTCTTGAAGTGGAAATAGAATTTTGAAACTTGTCCTAGTCTGGTAGTGATATACACCATTCTCAAAGAGAAATCAGCAAAGGAATTCATGTTTGCCATCCAGGTAACCTTCTCTTTTATCAAATGCCTGTTTTCAGAGAAAACTGTCAACCCCACAGACCATAATTTCAAGATCATACACATCTCTAAAGTGAGTGGAATTGCCCAAGATCCAGGAAATTTTCTGCATTGGGAAGGGTTTCTAGGATTTCATACTTCATTCCATAATCTGTGTGGTGCAAGACTCAATCATAACCAGTGAATATGACACATCAAGAGAGCAGGTGCTTGCCTGAGAATTCTACAAGACTTGGAAGGAATATCATGGATAGGGTCAATAAAGCTTCCCATCTCCTAAGAGCACACGTTCAATGTACTCTTTTTTTTTTTGGTTTTTCAAGACAGGGTTTCTCTGTGTAGCTTTGTGCCTTTCCTGGAGCTCACTTGGTAGCCCAGGCTGGCCTTGAACTCACAGAGATCCGCCTGGCTCTGCCTCGCGAGTGTTGGAATTAAAGGCGTGCACCACCAACACCCGGCTTCAATGTACTCTTGAACCTTGAAACAGAACACGAAATCTAAGATACAAATGCCACATCTTTATCCTGTCTGAGTACAACTACTACTCTCCTTTCACAGAGACATAACTCTCTCTGTATCTCTGTATCTCTCTTTCTCTTCCTTCATTGCCTAATGGGTTTGGACTGAATGCATCAGAGGAAGCAATCAAGAAGAAAATGTGTCCTGTCAAGATAAGCCAAAATTTAGGAGAGCAAAGAAAGGACATCAGTGTTTGTCAGGAAGTTTGTTTGTGCTTGGATGTTTTCAGGGTTTGGCTAGTAAGGCATGCAGACTTACCTGGACACCTATTTGTCCTGGATATGTTTTATTTCTATTTTGTTACAGGTTAGGATCCCAGGGATGGTACTGATTCTTCTTGCAGAGAGGTAAGCAAAACATCTGATTTTTATGACCTGCAAACTCATTTCTAAAGCTGGAGATTTCATCAAATTAGAATCCATGGCTTAAGGAGTTCAAGGAAATGATTTCTCTGATTTGAATCTCTTAACAGTTATGTTTAGATTCTTGATATCAAGTTTATCAACTTTCAGGTCTCCTTTTTTTCTGTGCTTCCTAGATTGGAATTCCCTTACCCAGCTAGTGAAAAGGGAACCAAATATTTCCATTCCATGTATGCTTCTTCATTTAAAATATCCCACTTGTAGGGCTGGAGAGATGACTCAGCAGTTAAGAGCACGGGTTACTCTTCCGGAGGACCTGAGTTCAATTCCCAGCACCCACATGGCAGCTCACACCTGTCTGTAACTCCAGTTCCAGGGGATTTGACACCCTCACACTAATGTCCATAAAGTAAAATTAAATAAATTATTTTAATAAAAAAATCCCGCTTGTGTGAAAGTTATTTTGTAATGACACTCAAGACCACCTCCTTGTTCATGCTTTCCATTCAATAGAGATTTTCTGAAGTTCAGTCATAAAGATGCCCAGATTCCCTATCTTTTTCTCCTTTACAGTCTATCCATCAAATTACTAACTCTACCTTGTCTGGTCCTCTTCCCTAATGCTGAGTAAACAGTCAGAGACCAGTACCGAATGTCTGTTCCAGAGCACTAAGGATCAAGTTTAGTTCTTTACCTTATCCGACTTGGATAGATTTGGATTCTGAAAATACCTGCTCTGAGTTTTCAATACTATTTTGTTTGCTTTGCAAGTTACTGGTGACTCTAAGTGTTTTCTCGGGGAAGTTACTCAAAACTAGTGTTGTACTCTATCTGTTCTAAGACAAACACCTTCCAGGACAGATGCAGAAATGAGCAGGATGTGGCTGAACTGTAGATTCTCATGCTCTGACCAATTATCCAGATTGAATTTGTATATAAAAATCTTTGCCATTTAGGAATCCCAAAAACTGAACTTCTATAATTTGATTTGAATAAATACAACACAGTGTGATAGCAAGAGAGATTTCATCCCGACTCAAACATCCACCACACAAGTCATGCCCCTTTAAATGAATCTGTGATCATTTGTGACATACGCAAATTTATTTGTTGCTTTCCCTTGGGTTTCTATTATGACCCTAGCAGAGAAACATCCAGGATGATGTTGGCTTTGGAACATTAAGTTCTGGATTCAGTAGACTATTAACATTTGAATGATCACCTGAAGGTTCCACACTCGACAGTGACAGAAGACAAATTCTAGGGCTGGCGGAGGCAGAGGACTTTGCGAAAGAGGAGAAGAAGGAGGAAGAATAAGAGGAGAAATCTAACAAAAACTCCTGAATGTTAGTTTTTCATGAAATCCAAATTTTGGAATGCCTATCTAAACATATTAAATGGTGATCCATGTCTTTTTGATGACTATTTAATACATTTAGCCCTTTTTTCTCATGGAAATCCTTTTTCAGGATGAAAAGTCATCCCATAAATGCCCTCTAATGTGTTTCTTTTTGTTGTCAGTACCTGTGGCACAATAGAGTATTGATATTTGTTCAACACATCCATGCTCTTAAAAGAAGATCACAGTTTATTCTTGCAATAGCTGGTTCAGGACCTCTGCTTAGGACCAGAGCAACAAGCCTGCTGCACAAACCTGATCTTCCTTTTCAAAGAGAATAGCTGTCCCAGCTTTTCCATGGCAGTGGAAATAGTCTCATGGTAGGAGAGGGTTTGTCTGGATCAATGATGACAACAAGTTTCTGAGGATGGTGATCAACTCATACAAATGGCAATCTTAGTTTTAGATAGGAGATCCTCTCAAGAACAATGTTTCCAGAACCTGGCCAAAACTCTTCCCCTTTGAAGGATGACAGAAAACAGTGCAGACTGGATTTGGTCTCCTCAATTTGGATGAAATCACCATATTTGGGTGTGCCAAACCTGTCCTAATATTTGCTTCATTCCTTTCCCTCTGGAATATACTGTACTAAACCATAGGGTGTACATTCCTGTTAAGTTATTGACTCACACAAGCCTGAATGAAAAAATATCAAAAGATGTGGAAGCACTGAAAGAATCATTGAGCTTCTCCTGACACTGCCATGGGAATTTCACATTCCCACATTGGCAAAAGGACAAGAAAGGATTACAGGACTCACTTCCACCAGAACAGGACTGAGGACTGTACCTCTACTGCTTTTTTGTGCCGTTTGGTTACAATGTGAGATAATTCACCATGTTATGAGAAGAATCCTTTTCTATATATTGTCACTGAATATACCTTTCTTTCTGGAAGCTGTATTATTATGGATGCTAATAAACATGTTACTGTGAGGAACCAGATCCATCAGCTTTTTTAATTTTACCTGATCATTCAACACATCTTACCACCATAATTCCTTCTTCACGAAATTATTATTATTTTTTGAGCATCCATGTCTTAAATGCGTTGTGTGTTTGAAGCATGAGGTTTGAAGTAAGGACTTTAGTTTCTTTACATTTTTTGTAGTTTTTAGTAAGTTTAGATCATGCACACACATCATAAATCTCAAACAGTTGCACATGTTACTTCAAACAAATATTGCACTGAGAATTATCAGGAAAACAATCATCTGAGGATAGGAAGAGAAAAGTGGGTACTCAGAGTGAGTAGATAAGAAGGCAGACACTCAAAATTTTTAAAGTGAAACATAGAAGAATCACCTGCACTGTGCTGTCATTATTTGAGTCACTACA
>CABHPR010111341.1:47794-69304 GCA_902168415.1 Peromyscus melanophrys
TATATATATATATATATATATATATATATATATGTGTGTGTGTCATTGTTTCATACAGATAAATTAATATGAATGTTTAGGAGTCATATTAGATCACTTGAATGGATACCTTCTCCTTGCAAAGTGTATTGAAAGTTAAGTTGAATCTTGAACCTTGTCCTAGTCTGGTAATAATGCACACCATTCTCAATGAGAAATCAGCAAAGGAATTCATGTTTTCCATCCAGGCATCCTTCTCTTTTACAAAGTGACTGTTTTCAGAGAAAACAATATACCTCACAGTCCTTAATTTCAAGGTCTTACCCATCTCCCAAATGAGTGGAATTGCCAAAGATCCAGGAAAATATCTGCATTTGGATGGGTTTCTACATTTTCATACATCATTCCATAATCTTCTGCTGTGCAAGTTTGAATAATTTCCCAGGTGATATTACACATCAGTGGAGCTAAGTGATTGCTCAAGAATTCTATAAGACTTGGAATGAATATCTTAGCTATGGTCCATTTTCCTGCATCCTAAGGGCACCATATTCAGTGTGCTCTTGAACCCTGAGATGTAACACGAAGTCTAAGATACAAATGCCATATCTTCTTCCTGCCGGAGTATAGCTACTGCTGTCCTTTGAAAGAGACATCTCTCTCTGTCTCTCTGTCTCTCTGTCCCTCTGTCTCTGTCTCTGTCTCTCTCTGTCTCTCTCTCCCTCTCTCTCTCTCCCTTCAATGCCTAATGGATTTAGACTGACTCATTAGAGGAAGGGATAGGTGAGAAAATGTGTCCTCTCAAGAGAAGCCAAAATTTAGGAGAGCAAAGAAATCACCTCAGTGTTTGTCAGTAATGTTTTATGTGCTAGGATGGCTTCATGTTTTTACTAGTAAGGCATGGATCCTTACCTGGACACCTATTTGTGCCTGATATATTTTATTTCTATTATGTTGCAGGTTAGAATCCCATGGAGGCTACTGATTCTTCTTACAGAGAGGTAAGTACCACATCTGATTTTCATGACCTGCTAACTCTTTTCTAAGACTCAGAATTTCATGAAATTATTATCAGTGGCCTCAGGAGTTCAAGGAAATGATTTCTGTGTTATACTCCCTTGAGAGTTATGTTTGGATTCTTGATAAAATTATCAAGATTATCAATTTTCGGTCTCCTTTATTCTATGTCATATTTTGAAATTTCCTTTATAAGCTAGTGACAAGCTAACCAAATATTTCCATTTTCTGTATGCTTCTTGACTTAAATATCCCCATTGTATGAAGGTTATTTTTTAATGACACTCAGGACCACCTCCTATCTTATGCTTTCCATACAATATTGAATTTCCAATATCAAACTTAAAGACTCCCTGGATTCCCATCTTTATCTATTTTAAAGACCATCCATGAAAGTCCTCTTCTACCTTGTTTTATTCTCATCTCTAATCCTGAGTAATACCACAGTGATCAGTCCTGAATGTAAGTCCATATCCCACAATTAATCAAGTTAAGTTTAGTTTATACCACTTGTGTTGATGCGGATTCTGAAAATATGCCCTCTGATATTTCAATACTATTTTGTTTACTTTGCAAGTTATAGGTGCTGCTAAGTTTTTGATATGGGAAATTTTCAAAATATACATTTTACTTTTTCCAATTTAAGAATAGCATCTTATTGGACATTTGCAGAAATTAGAAGGATGTGACAGAACTCTCAATTCCCATGCTCTGACTATTTAGCAAGTGTCAATTAGTATACAAACAACTTTGCCATTTAGGTATCCCTAAAACCGAACTTTTGTAAATTGAGGTGAATAAATACATTATGTTATGATAACAAAGAGATTTCATCAAATACCCACACCACATGGCCTACTCCTGAAAATGCATCTGAGTTCATTGGTGACATATGCTAATATTTTTGTTGCATCCCCTCAGGTTTCTATTATGACCATAGCAGAGAAACATCCAGGAAGTTAAGGGCTATTTTGCATGTTAGAATCCCAGCAGTGCTACCGATCTTCATGGAGAAAGGGAAGCACTTGATTTGATTATCATGACCTGCTAACTCTTTTCTAAACCTGGACATTTCATGAAATTAAGGTCTGTGGCCTGTGGAGTACCTGCTCCCACCTTTTTCCAGGGTGTTCTTGAGTAGTGTTGGATAAGAGATTTAGATAGAAATATAGATTTGAGAGAGGTATATAGAACTTCAAGATAGCCTTGGTAGGGCATGAGTCCTTATCCCTCAGGCCCTTCTGTCTCTTCTTAAGGGTTTTTAAATGTAATGCTAAGCTGTGGAGCAAAATACCTCCTCCTAGTACAGCCAAGTGCAGTCCCTTCCAACCTCCTGGTAACCATGCACATTGATAATCCATCCCCTTATGCAGCCCTCCTGGGCAAAGCAAGCTCAGATTTCACTTGGAATCCTCTGTGTTCTCCCAGAGGTCCCTCCTCTTAATTTTTTAAGGATTCCTTCAGGCCCCTCAGATAGACTGTGCCTGTATTAGGTCATCTTCTTCAGTTAGGCAAACCTTACCCATCTTAGAGATATACATTCTGTTAAGCATATTTGTGTCTCAGGTTGGCAACTAACAAGAGGAATGTTGCCCATCTCTGATTACCAGTGTCTGGCAGGAGCGGGTACAGAGTTTCACTCATCTCTGACTAGGGAGCTTGAAATAACAACCCAGTGATCCCTAGGCTGCTACACCCACAGTAAAGAAGTAGAGGATGATCAAAATGGAATGTTCTTTTTTGAATGGGTTTTAAGATGTCTATAATGGCCTATGCTGTGCCAAGTTCTTTTTTAAATCAAAAGACTCTTGATGCAAAGTTTATCAAATAAACTGCATCAAACTTAAAGATTCCCTTCACTCCACCAAACACTGGTTTAATTAATATCAACATAATTTTAGTATGAATTACTAGGCATACTTAGTACTTGCATGACTATTTACTATATGTATTTAAACTTCTTACAAACTTATATTCAAAAGCAAACACTCTATAGTGTTTAGGTATCTTAAACTTTAGCAAACATCTAAAACAGATCTCTTAATAGAACTATTATCAGTATACATATTTAAACTTACATTCTATAAGACTACTTTATAAACCTTAGCAAACATCTAAAAGAGATCTTTTAACTCAACTATTTACATTATCTTCCAACAATACAAAGTACATAAATTGAGAATCATAATAGTTCAAATTGCAGGTGAACTCAAAACTGTTTCATTTCTGAATTCACAATCAGTTTTGATAACATCCTTAAAGTTCCCCTGACAGTTTTACACAAGAGCCTAATTCATCAGTGACTCTAGAATCATTATAACTGACTCCTTTGACTCTGGGATTTGGTGAGTGTTGTTGCTATGTGGCTATAACCTTTACTGCTGAGGGCTGAAACACTCAGTTCTGGTGTGCTGTAACACTTGGGACAATGCCACATCCCCAAAGTCACTTTTCCTGCTGGCCCTTCTAGCCATTCCAGAACCAGGAGATATGTACACATCATGAATGGATGCCATCAGGGTCTGTCCCTTCACTCAACTCACTGCAGCTCCCTGAGTGCCACCATTCAGGTAAAGGTTGCTGAAACTTCACTCAACTAAATCACAACTTTTGGTTAGCTCTACCAAGAAGCCTCATCTCAGAGCGTAGTGGAATTACCATACTGAGCTGCCATAAAGCTCTTACAAAAAACTTCCTGCATAGCTGTTAAGCATTATCTCAAAGGAGCCTGCATTGATTTGCTGCTAGTCAAACAAAGGCAGTGTGGCTCCAACTTCTGTTTCCTTTCAGTTTTTACTAAATAGTGATAAAACCTTTGTCCCAAACTCCTAAGCAGTCTGAAGCTCCTCTTTCCCCAGACTGCAGGTGGAAACTAAATATCAGGAACCTAAATATCTAGAGGAGCCTCACCGGTGTTGAAATTCCTCTGTTCTATACTCCTAACCAAATGCTCAGGGAGGCAGCAAGTTTCTGATTGTACAGTTTTCCCCTTTCTTAATTTTTTAAAGCTGCTTTTTAAAATTGCCATGAGCCCTTTTAAGGATGCCTTGTCTTTGATAGATTTCTATTAGCCCACTGTTTCTGACAAGATTATTTGTTCATAGAAGCTGCTACTGCCAAAAGGAATTAAAATGTATTGTTTTATTTATTTTCATGATTTAGCATTTTCACTATGTTCACTAACTTCTCACTAACATCAGTGCAATCACTAAGCAAGCGTTCTAATTTAGCATTGTTTACTTATAGGGAACTCTCAAGTGAAGTGACTCTATTTTGAAAGACAGCTAGATTTTCTGGAGTCTGGTCCCCATCTACAAAGCAGTCATTCTTTTTTGAATATGTGCTTCCGTGTTCCACCATTAGATTGGCAAAGCAATCCCTCACCACAGGCTGTTATTCAAGAGGCAAAGAATTTCTTTATTTTCCCATAAGTTTTTTTTATGCCTAAAGCAGTTTTCCAGTGTATGAACCAATTTTCCTTGCTTTCTTAAGGGTTTCCAGGTGACTTGTTGAAAAACAACAAGCTATTGGCCTCTTCTTAGTTCTCAAGAGTTAAGACTTAGCTTTTTAATAGGACTTGGAAAACTCTGCATTTTAAGTAGGAAAAAAAAAAAAACAGTTTTTGAGCAGTATCACCATTTTGAGCTGAAAAACTACATTTCCCATACTACCATTCTCTATATCATCCCATGATTATGGATGATGTTACAGACTACATTTCGCATGCTGCCTTTCATGTAGCTCCCATTTCTGTTTTACTTTTTCCCCCAAGCTTGAATTAGGATACTTGTATTACCATTTGATAGCTGTCCCACTCTGATCAGAATTTTCACCAGCCACTGTTCCTGGAGCTGGTCACAACTGTCTGCATGCATGCAGACAAGCATTTTGGTGCCAGAAGGAAAAACCCCTTGAGGCTTGCTCCTCTGCCATACTGGGTCAGTGAAAAAAAAAGAAAGTTCCTGAAATAAAATTCTTTTTAGCCTTTTCAGAGAGGTTTCCTCCCAGACAGATCTTTGACTTCTCCTGGCTTATCTCCTTTCCCAGATACAGAATCCTCGATGCCACAACTGAGGCTCAGCTTCACTGCTTCATTCATGCCAGCAACCCCTCCCCAGGTACCACACTGCCTCTGTTGTGTCTCCACACTTCAGGAAGGAAGCTGCCCAATAGGCTCTCTGTGGCTCTCTGCCCACACTTTCCCAAGCATCTAGGGCTAGGCTGTAGCTGCAGGGGATGGTGGCTGCTCTTTTTCTCTAATTGGAAGGAGAGACAGGACTAGCAGAGACGATTTACCATATTCCAAGAGATTGTTTTGTTTTTTTCTAAAACAATTGCAGGTGATTTTCCAATTCTGATGGATGTTTCTTACAGGTGAGTTAAATTTTTGCCTTACAGAAAGAGAAAATATCTGAGAAAAAAGTCTGAAAAGCTTTTAATTTTTTAGAGAGAGATTACTGTCTTTCCCAAGAAAGCTTTCAGTTTTTGAGAGAAAGCTTATTAAGTTTTCCTGAAAACTTCTGTTTTCTATAATTTTGACTTCATGGCCAAATGGAGACTAATTTTGATGGTATGATGTTTTCATACAGTGCCAGCATCAGCAGAGTGAAAAGTTTTATTTCATCCACATTTGTCTCAGGGAAAATTCTTTCCTCTGACACTCAGGACTTAGATTTAAGCTATCCACAGGCCAAAAGCTTCCATAGGAACTCTTTTCTGCCAGTTTTTCTCATTTTTGATAGACTTTTTCCTCAGGATTTTGCATTCCTAGCCCCATAGTTGGAAAATTACGGAAATATTTCTTGTCTTGTTGCTTATCTTAATCTAACTTACCCTTAGCTTCTGTTTATCCAATATTCCTAATTCTACTCTTATTACAAATTTATTCTTACATTGTATTCTTATATTTTACCTTACATTATCTCTTTAATATTTTATAGATAGAATTTAAGGGAGAGAGAGAGAGAAAAGAAACCTTGATAGCAAGAAATATACACTGGAGTGCCACTTTTCAACTTCAACATTCTCCCAAACTTTCACTCCCAAGAATAAAATACAATGGCCATTATTTATCAGCATGACTAACACTTACAATGCCCCCTGATATGCCTTTCACCAAGTCTCTAATTTCTGTTCATGGTGCCATTTGTGAGGGGCCCATTCCTACTTGTTTCCACAGGGTATGCTTGAGCAGGGAGGAATGAGAGAATTAGAGAGAAATATAGAGGGGAGTGAGACAGATAGAAACACAGAATAAACTCAGGAATATATATTATATATATATTCATTATTTCCTACGGACACCATAATATGAAGCTTAGAAGTCATGATAGATCAGATGAATGGATACATTCACCTAGCAAACTTTAATGAAAGAAAATTGAATGGTGAACATTGTCTAAGTCTGGGAGTGATAAACACCATTCTAATAGAGAAACAAAAGGAATTCATGTGTGGCATCCATGTATTCTTCTCTTTTAGAAAATGTGTGATTTCAGAGAAACTAATATTCCTCACAGTACATTATTCCAAGATCTTACCCATCTCTGAAATGAGTGGAATTTCATGGGATCCAGGAAAATATCTGCATTTGGAAAAGTTTCTAGGATTTTATACTTCATTTTATAATGACTTTGCTGTACAAGTTTGAATCATACCCCAGGTGATGTTCTACATCAAGGGAGCTAGGTGCTTGTACAAGAATTCTCCAAGATTTTTAAGGAATAGCATGCATAGGATCATACTTCCTCCCTTTTAAGAGGACATGTTCAATGTGCTCTTGAATCCTGAAAAAGAACAAAAAATCTAAGAAATAAGTACCACAATCTTCACCTACTAGTACAACAACAATAATGCTTTCAAAGGGAAAGCTCTCTCTAAATTAATTTGTTCCTTAATGAGTTCAGACTGTATACTTCACAAGAAGCAATCAGGAAGAAAAGAGCTATGGAGGAAGCCCTGGCACACAATATTTTTGTGTCTCAAAGGCAACATAGCTGCACACTCTAGGGACCTGGAGCAATGATGACAAATAAATATCATGAAGAGAGATGATGACATAATAATCATGCTAAATAAATTACTAAGAAGCCCAGGCTACAGGACGGGGGGGGCTAAAGTTCTTGGGGGATTCCTTGAGTCTCATGGCACAGGCCATTATTCTCATGCTGTGTTTCTCCATTTGAGGAATCCTATAATGTTCTGGTACACAACCGTATGAGAGAATTAAGAAGAAAATTCATTCTCATGATTCCCTTGAAGAGATTTGACCAGCATTGACTTTTGTAAAAAGTTCCCGTGGCCAAGTCCCACAGCAGCACTGGGAGCCCTAAAAAGCCCAGTTTCACAAATGGAAACTCCTAAAATGTCTAGTTGCACAAACCTAAGAGAGGCATGACTGGTTTCTCAAAAGCACCTTGTGTGACTATCCACACTTGTGCAAGGCTTTTGAGGGGAACACAGTTCTCATGTCTTCTCTGCTGTGTTTCAGTGATCTGGGATGCCAATACAGAGCTCACAACATCTGATATCACAGGTAACTGGAAAGGTCTGTCCATGGACCAGGATCTTCAAAGTTCATATGCCTTTGCCATCTAAAGCCTCTGACACCCCATGAATCTTTCAACTTAGAAGCACAACCTTCAGGAACTGGTGTGATTGTGGGAATATTGTACACCTCAGGCCTGTGGGTACAGAATGGCAAATAAAAATACCCTCCTGGCCTTGGACAATTCCAAAGGAATTGGACAGGAGCCACTTATTAGGGACTGTAGGCGAAGACCTATAGGTGAAGTCAGGAGGCTCAAAGCTTCTCTGGTTCATGCCCCAGGGATAGAGAAACTTACACTTCACTTTATTTCCCTGCCTAGTTTTATCCTTGTGCCTCCCATCCTAATTGTGATGGGCAGGTGAAGACCTTCAAGGTTGCATTGTGACAAATGGCTTGAGAACCACATACTTGCTGAAAGGGCTTTCAGAAAATGCCATTTGGTACATCCTAGAACATATGGTTTACAATGGCCACTTCAAGGGCAAATTGGGAATAGAGAAAACTCCAACATTCTACTGCTGGACAGTGGCACCAAGGCATTCCTATCCCTGTGATTTAGTGAACGCACATGATTGACCTATCATCCCTCAAACCACAGGAGCCAAAGCATGATCATGTAACAGAGCAGCCATTCTTTTCCTGGCCTAAAGGCCATGAGCTGTGCACTGTTTCAAGACCTTCTCAATATTAGGCATTCATAATGAATTTCAGCTCCATGCATATACTAGAAAACATGAACAAAAAAATTCTGTGACCACAGTGATGTGTAATTTCCCAAGGGGTCTAGAGTAGGCAAGCAAAACAGGCTGGGAGAATGCACAGAAGATTTCTGAGAGAACAGATCCTGAAGTAGCAAATTATCTGTGGGTCTCAACTTTTAAATAGATAGTGTTCAATCATGGAGAGCAGATGACAGGTCTCTGAATTGGTCAAGCCAACATAAGAATCACAAGGAGAAAAGTATAAAAAGCCCTGCATAGTGTCTTGACAATTTTCATCAGTCTAATGCTAAGAGTCAGAGTATGAGGAGAAAGGTGCCTTTATTAAAACACCGAAGTTAAGTCTTGGGCAGGTGAGAAAGGAACCTATCGCTAAGTATGTAGCAGGACACACTATGGATCAGATTTTCAAAGGGCTAGAAGTTTACTGCTCCGTAGCATGCCTTCAGACCATGGTCACTTCCCTTAGACCATGCAGTGGCATCAAGGGTCCATATCAAGAGTACCCTGATACCCTCCCTTTCTTTCTCCCCCCAAAAATGCCCTTACAAAGAAGACACCTCATTCTGCTGGATCCCTTGAAGCAGATTTCAGCACTCGGGGTTGTATATTGGGCCTAAACTTCTCATGGCCAGGGCCCATATCAGTGCTGGTAGCCCTGGTAAGCCATGTTGTTTGTGTCCCAAAACAATGAGGAGCTGTGCTCTCTAGAGACCTGGGTCTATGATGACAAACCAATGTCATATAGAGAGATGATGACATAAAAATCATGCTCAATAAGACCATGCTGAGGCTCAAGCTGCAGGACAGGGGAGAAAGAGGTTCCTGGTTTCCTTGTGGCTTCTTTGGAGGCTCAATTTGCAGGCCCTGATATCCCTAAGCCCTGATTGCCACCTGAGGAATCCTATGCTGTCCAGTGGCACATACCTAGGAGAGCCCTGAGGGCTCAATTCAAAGCATCTTGTGTGACTCTCTACCCTTGTACAAGGTTTTAATTGCCAACACATTGCTCATGTCCCTGTCTCTTCTCCTGTCTTTCAGTCACTTGGGATTTGTTTAAGAGCCCAAAGCATCCTGGCACATTACAGGTAAGTGAAAGAAGAAGCCTAAGGGCTGGGATCTCTACGGGTCCTGTGCCTTCCTCTTCTAAAGCTGCTGATACCCCCAAAATCTTTCCACTTTAGAAGTACAGCCTCCAGGCTCCGGCCTGATTGTGGCAATATTCTACCACTCAGGCCTTTGCATGCAGAATGACAATTCCAAAGGCCCACACTGTCCTGGACAATTCCAAGGGAATTGGACAGGAGCCACTGATCAGGGACAGCAGGGGAATGCCCATAGGAGGAATCAGGAGACTCAAGGCTTCTGTGGTTCTTGCCACGGGGATAGAGAAACCTACACTTCACTCTACTTCCCCACCCAGTTTTATCCTTGGTCCTCCCTCCCAATTGGAAAGGGCAGGGAAGACACTCAAGATCACATTTTTACAGAAGGCTTATGAGCCACTTCCTTGCTGAAAGGGCTTTCATAGGAGCCATTTGTCATACTCTTAAACTCAAGATGAAACTGGGCCACTTCTTGGGCATTTTGGCATAGGGACATCTTCAACATCCTAGTGCCGGAGAGTGACACTATGTCATTCCCTACCCATGTTACTTAGGGACCACATTTGTTTGACCTCCCATCCAAAAGGCCACAGGAACCAAGGTGGATTTGTGTATTTGGACAGACATTTTCTTCCTGACCTTAAGGCCATGAGCCCTGATTATTTTCAAGCCCTATCAACAATAGGTATTAGCAATGAATTTCAGCTCCATGCATGTCCTAAAAAGCTGTAAGCACACCATTCTCTGACCACTGTGATGTGGAATTTCCCCAGGGGTGTAGAACAGGCAAATGACACATCCTGGGTAGCAGCAAATGACACCCTTGGGAGAATGGATTTTAATGTAGGGATTTGTCTGTAGGTGTCAGCCTTTATACAGATAGTGTTCTATCATGGAGAACTGATGAATGGTCTCTGACTTGGTGGAGCCAATGCAGGAATCACAAGAAAAAAAGATTTAACTAGCCCTGCATAGTGTCTTGACAATTGTCAAAGGTCTAATCTTAACAGTCAGAATATGAGGGGAAACATGAGTTTACTGAAACACAGAAATTAAAATTTGGGCAGGTGAGAAAGGAACCTATACCTTACTGTGTGGCAGGACTCACTGTTTATTTGATTTTCCAAGGGCCAGAGATTTACTGAACCTTGGCATGCTTTCAGACCATGGTCCCATCCCACAGCCCGTGCAGTGTCATCAATGGCCCATCTCAAGAGTGCCCTGACATCCTCCCCTTTCTTCCTCCACACAAGATGCCCCTTTGAAGAAGATAATTCATTCTGGTGAATCCCTTGAAGCAGATTTGACCAGAATGGGCTCTACTTTGGGTCTAAACTTCTGGCCAAGACCCTCATCAGTGCTGGCCTCCCTTGTAACCAATGTTGTTTGTATACCGAACGCATGTGTAGCTGTGCTCTCCAAAAAACTGGGTCTATGATGACAAACCTATGTCACGAAGAGAGATGGTGACATAAAAATCATGCTCAATAGAATGACGCTGAGGCCCAGGCTTCAGGGCAGGAGAGAAAGATGTGCCTCATCTCCTTGTGGCTTCCTTGAGGCCCAAATCAGAGGCCCTGGTATCCCTAAGCCCTGATTCCACACCTGGGGAATTCTATGTTATCTAGTTGCACTTACCTAGGAGAGCCCTGAGGCCTTCCTTCAAAAACACCTTGTGTGCCTTTCTACGCTTGTACAAGGTTTTAGTTGCCAACATATTGCTCATCTTCCTTTATTCTCTCATGTCTTTCAGTGACCTGAGATTTTGTTTCAGAGCATGAAGCATCCTGGTACATTTCAGGTAAGTGGAAGAATAAGCCCAAGGGCTGGGATCTCTATGGTTGCTGTTCATTCCCCTTCTAAAGTCTCTGACACCCCAATGCTCTTTCCACTTTAGTAGCACAGCCTCTAGACTCTGGCCTGATTGTGGCATTATTCTACTCCTCAGGCCTTTGGGTGCAGAATGGAAGTTCCATACTCTCCCTGACCTGGAAAAATCCGAGGGAATTGGACAGGAGCCACTGATCATGGACTGCAAGGGAATGCCCATAGGTGGAGTTAGGAGGCTCAAGTTTCTCTGGTTCATGCCACAGGTATAGACAAACTTACACTTCTTTTTTTTTCCCCACCTAGTTTTATCCTGGGATCTGCCATCCTGATTAGGATGGACAAGGGAAGACCTTGAAGGCCACATTGTCACAGAAGGCTTGAGAGCCACACCGTTGCTGAAATGGCTTTCATGAGGAGCCATGTGGCATAACCTTAACATCACGCAGCACCCTGTCCACCTCTTGGACACATTGGGCAGGGGGACATTTTGAGCATTCTATTGCAGGAAAGTGCCACCAAGGCATTCCCTACCCATGTGACTTAGTGAATCCACTTGATTGACCTTCCATCTGAAAGGCCACAGTACCAATATGGGGTTGTGTATCTGGTCTGGCATTCTCTTCCTGGTCTCAAGGCCATGAGCCCTGATTGTTTTCAGACTGTCTCAACAGTAGGTTTTTGCAATGAATTTCTGTTTCATATATATTCTATAAAGTTGTAAGAACACACTTTTTCTTATATAATAGTAGCGGGACCAGCCTTAATATTATACATCCCAGGGCCTCAGGAGAGAGAACTACTAATGGTGAGGACTATTTTCCAGAAATAGAATCTCAGCACACCAAGCTCTATAGTCCACTTGCTTTAATTCCTCTGGTATAACATCCTATATACACAGCTTCAGTTCTGTTTTCGTGCCTAGCTCCAATCTTGCCTAATTTCTCTCTGTTTATCTACTGCTCCCTCTTAAGTTCTATCTTAACTCTCTCTTCTTAATTCTGCCTCATCTAGGTCCTTTCCACCTTGTTCTTACACAGCTAGGACTTTCCCGTCTGACTCTTCCTCATCTTCCATCTTGTTCCTCTAGTACTCTCTTCTAGCCCTTCAATCTAGTTCTTCCCCACCTCAGTTTGTTCCTCTCAAGTTCTTACCCATCTAGTTCTTCCATTCTCTTTTCTCTTCTCTGCCCTCCATTCTCCACATTCCACCTAAGTCTCCCCGGAATCCAGTTATATCAAGCCCCTGGTTGAGCAAGGTCACCAAGCTTGAATTCTACAGGGTCATAAAGGCAGGTGAGTATTTTTCCTCTGGCAGTGAGCACCTGGCTTTCTTTAAAAATCAAAAATGGGAGTGGTAAAAGAAAAGGTCAACTGAGTGCTAATGAACAGTTAGCATATCACTGTTAGTCCTTGAAAGTGGCTAAGGGAGATATCTGATTCCAGAAAAAGCCTTTCCTGAGGCTGTTCTCCAAATACCAGGAATGTGAATGTACAGAGAGTGATCAGTCCATACTGTAAGCCCTTCTTAGGGAAAAATCAATTGGGAAAATCATGAAGGCACACATGATTTTCATAACAGAATACAGGTGATGTATAACAAGCCAAATAACTCAAAAAACTCCTTGTAATTTGGCTTCCTTTGTAGGAATTCCCTGATCCCTCCAGGTAGTGACTTTTCCATAACTAGCTGAGTTCTTAGGATGTATTCCTGTGGCCTGCAGCAACTTTGCAGACCACTGTGATGTGATATTTCCTCCAGGGTGTAGAGCAGGCAAATACTACAGGCTGGTGAGCAGCAAGTGACACCCTTGGGATAATGGATTTTTTTAAATTTTATTTTATAATTTAATTTAATTTTATATATCAGCCACGGATTCCCTTGTTCTCCCCCCTCCCGCCCACCCCACGCCTTCCCCCCAGCCCACCCCCCATTCCCATCTCCTACATGGCAAAGACTACCCTGAGGATTGAGTTCAACTTGGTAGATTCAGTCCAGGCAGATCCAGTCCCCTCCTCCCAGGCTGAGCCAAGTGTCCCTGTATAAGCCCCAGGTTTCAAACAGCCAACTCATGCACTGAGGGCAGGTCCCAGTCCCACTTCCTGGATGCCTCCCAAACAGATCAAGCTAATCAACTGTCTCACTTATCCAGAGAGCCTGATCCAGTTGGGGCCTCCTCAGATATTGGTTCATAGTTCATGTGTTTCCATTCATTTGGCTATTTGTGCTTTTTCCAATGTTGCTCTCAACAATTCTCTCTCATACAAACCCTCCTCTTTCTCACCAACTGGACTCCTGGAGCTCCTCCTGGGGCCTGGCCGTGGATCTCTGCATCAGGTTCCCTCTGTCATTGGATGAGGTTTCTAGCATGACAATTAGGGTGTTTGGCCATCCTATCACCAGAGTAGGAAATTTCGGGCTGTCTCTGGACCATTGCCAGTAGTCTATTGTGGAGGTATCCTTGTCGATTTCTGTGGACCTCTCTAGAACCCTGCTTCTTCCTCTTCTCATGTGGTCTCCATTTACCATGGTCTCTTATTCCTTGTTCTCCCCCTCTGTTCTTGATCCAGCAGGGATCTCCCGCTCCCCCAAGCTCTCTTTCCCTCGACCCTTGCCCTTCATTACCCCCACTCATGTCCAGGTTGTCCATGTAGATCTCATCCATTTCTCTGTCATTGGGCGATCTTTGTGTCTTTCCTTGGGTCCTGCTCTCTAGGTAACCTCCCCAGAGTTGTGAGTAGCAGTACAGTCATCCCTGCTTTACATCTAATATCCTCCTATGAGTGAGTACACACCACGTTTGTCTTTCTGAGTCTGGGTTACCTCACTCAGGATAATTTTTTCTAGATCTATCCATTTGCCTGCAAAGCTCATGATGTCATTGTTTTTCTCTGCTGAGTAGTATTCCATTGTGTATATATACTACGTTTTATTCAACCATTCTTCAGTTGAAGGGCATCTAGGTTGTTTCCAGGTTCTGGCTATTACAAATAATGCTGATATGAACATAGCTGAGCATGTGCCCTTGTGGTATGATTGAGCATTCCTTGGGTATATGCCCAAGAGTGGTACAGCTGGATCTTGGGGGAGATTGACTCCCAATTTTCTAAGAAAGCGCCATATTGATTTCCAAAGTGGTTGTACAAGCTTGCATTCCCACCAGCAGTGGAGGAGAGTTCCCCTAGCTCCACATCCTCTCCAGCATAAGGTGTCTTCAGTGTTTTTGATCTTTGCCATTCTGACTGGTGTATGGTGGTGTTTCAGAGTCATTTTGATTTGCATTTCCCTGATGATTAGGGATGTTGAGCAATTCCTTAAATGTCTTTCAGCCATTTGAGTTTCCTCTGTTGAGAATTCTCTGTTTAGTTCTATAGCCCATTTCTTAATTGGACATTTTGATGTCTATTTTCTTGAATTCTTTATAGATTCTGAATATCAGCCCTCTGTCAAATGTGGGGTTGGTGAAGACCTTTTCCCATTCTGTAGGCTGTCATTTTGTCTTGTTGACCATATCCTTTGCTCTACAAAAGCTTCTTAGTTTCAAGAGGTCCCATTGATTGATTGTTTCTCTCAGTGTCTGTGCTACTAGTGTTATATTTAGGAAGTGATCTCCTATGCCAATGCATTCAAGACTACTTGCTACTTTCTCTTCTATCAGGTTCAGAGTAGTTGGATTTATGTTGAGGTCTTTGATCCAGTTGGACTTAAGTTTTGTGCACGGTGACAGATGTGGATCAATTTGCAGCCTTCTACACGTTGATATCCAGTTATGCCAGCACCATTTGTTGAAGATGCTTTCTTTTTTCCATTGTATAGTTTTGGATTCTTTGTCAAAAATTATATGTTCATAGGTGTGCGGATTACTGTCAGGGTCTTCAATTTGATTCCATTGGTCCACATGTCGGTTTTTATGCCAGTACCAAGCTGTTTTTATTACTGTAGCTCTATAGCAGAGCTTGAAGTCAGGGATCATGATGCCTCCAAAGGTTGTTTTACTGTACAAGATTCTTTTGGCTATCCTGGGTTTTTTGTTTTTCCATATGAAGTTGAGTATTGTTCTTTCCAGGTCTGTGAAGAATTGTGTTGGTATTTTGATGGGGATTGCATTGAATCTGTAGATTGCTTTTGGTAAGATTGCCATTTTTACTATGTTAATCCTGACTATCCGTGAGCATGAGAGATCTTTCCATTTTCTGACATCTTCTTCAATTTCTTTTTTCAGGGACTTAAAGTTCTTGTCATATAGGTCCTTCACTACATCATTTGTGGCTATTGATTTCCTTCTCAGCCTGTTTGTCAATTGTACATAGGAGGGCTACTGATTTTTTTGAGTTGATCTTGTATCCTGCTATGTTGCTGAAGGTGTTTATAAGCTGTATCAATTCCTTGGTTGAATCTTTGGAGTCACTCAAGTATGCTATCATGTCATCTGCAAATAGGGAAAGCTTGACTTCATCCTTTCCAATTTGTATCCCCTTTATCTCCTTATGTTGTCTTATTGCTCTGGCTAGAACTTAAAGTACTATATTGAATAAGTATGGGAAGAGCAGACAGCCTTGCCTCGTTCCTGATTTTAGTGGAATTGCTTTGAGTTTCTCTCCATTTAATTTGATGTTGGCTGTTGGCTTGTTGTAAATTGCCTTTATTATGTTTAAGTATGTTCCCTGTATTTCTGATCTCTCCAGGACCTTTATCATGAAGGAGTGTTGGATTTTGTGAAATGCCTTTTCAGCATCTAGTGAGATGATCATGTGGTTTTTTCTTTGAGTTTTTTTATATGGTGTATTACATTGACGGACTTTCATATGTTGAACCACCCTTGCATCCCTGGGATGAAGCCTACTTGATCATGGTGGATAATTGTTTTGATGTGTTTTGGAATCTGTTTGCCAGTATTTTATTGAGTATTTTTGTGTCAGTGTTCATGAGGGAGATCGGTCTGTAGTTCTCTTTCTTTGTTGCATCTTTGTTTGGCTTGGGAATCAGAATTTTTGTAGCCTCATAGAAGGAGTTTGGGAATGTTTCTTCTGTTTCTATTGTGTGGAACAATTTAAGGAGTATTGGTATTAACTCTTCTTTGACGATATGGTAGAATTCTGCACCGAAACCATCTGGTCCTGGGCTTTTTTTGGTTGGGAGACTTTTAATGACTGATTCTATTTCCTTAGGGGTAATTGGACTATTTAAATAGTTTATCTGGTCTTGATTTAAATTAGGTATGTGGTACCTATCCAGAAAATTATCCATTTCTTTTAGATTTTCCAGTTTTGTGGAGTAGAAGTTTTTGAATTATGACCTGTTGATTCTCTGGATTTCTTCATTGTCTGTTGTTATGTCCCCCTTTTCATTTCTGATCTCATTAATTTGGATGCTCTCTCTCTGTCTTTTGGTTAGTTTAGATAAGGGCATGTCTATCTTGTTGATATTCTCAAAGAACCAACTCTTTGTTTCATTAATTTTTGTATTGTTCTCTTTGTTTCTATTTTATTGTTTTCACCTCTCACTTTGATGATTTCCTAGTGTCTATTCTTCCTGGGAGACTTTGCTTCTTGTTCTAGAGCTTTCATGTGTGCTGTTAATTCACTAGTGTGAGATTTCTCCAACTTCTTTATGTGGGCATTTAGTGCTATGAATTTCCCTCTTAGCACTGCTTTCATAGTGTCCCATAAGTTTGGGTATGTGGTGTTTTCATGTTCGTTGATCTCTAGGAAGTCTTTAATTTCTTTCTTTCTTTCTTCCTTAACCCACTGGTGATTCAGTTGTGTATTATTCAGTGTCCATGAGATTGTAGGCTTTCTGCAGTTTTTGTTGTTGTTGAAATCTAACTTTAAACCTTGGTAGTCTGATAGAATGCAGGAGGTTATTCCCATTGTTTTGTATCTATTGAGATTTTCTTTGTGGCCAAGTATGTGGTCGATTTTAGAGAAGGTTTCATGAGGTGCTGAGTAGAAGGTATATTCTTGTTTGTTAGGATGGAATGTTCTGTAGATATCGATTAAGTGCATTTGAGTCATAACATCAGTTAAGTCCTTTATTTCTCTGTTAAGTTTCAATTTGAGAGATCTGTCCAGTGGTGAAAGTGGGGTGTTTAAGTCTCCCACTATTAATGTGTGGGGTTTTATATGTGGTTTAAGCTTTAGTAATGTTTCTTTTACATATGTGGGTGCCCTTGTGTTTGGGGCATAAATGTTCAGAATTCAAACTTCATCTTGGTGGATCTTTCCTGTGATGAGTATGTAATGCCCTTCTTGATCTCTTTTGATTGATTTTAGTTTGAAGTCTGTTTTGTTGGATATTAGGATGGCTACATCTGCTTGGTTCTTAAGACCATTTGATTGGAAAGTCTTTTCCCAGCCTTTTAGTCTTAGGTAGTGTCTATCTTTGAATTTGAGGTGTGTTTCTTGTATGCAACAGAAAGATGGGTCCTGCTTTCATATCCATTCTGTAAGCCTGTGTCTTTTTATAGGTGAATTAAGTCCATTGCTATTAAGAGATATTAATGACCAGTGATTATTCATTCCTGTTATTTTTTTTCGTGGTAGTGTATGTGTACTTCTCTTCTTTGGGGTTTACTGCTATGGCATTATCTATTGCCTGTGTTTTTGAGGGTGTATCTGACTTCCTTAGGTTGGAATTTTCCTTCTAGTGCTTTCTGTAGGGCTGGGTTTGTGGATAAGTATTGTTTAAATCTGACTTTGTCTTGGAATGTCTTGTTCACTATGTCCATGATGATTGAAAGTTTTTCTGGGTATATTAGTCTAGGCTGGCATCCATGGTCTCTTAGTGTCTGCATTACATCTGTCCAGGTACTTCTGGCTTTCAAAGTCTCCATTGAGAAATTAGGTGTTATTCTGATGGGTTTGCCATTATAAGTCACTTGGCCTTTTTCCTTTGCTGCTCTTAATAGTCTTTCTTTATTCTGTATGTTTAGTTGTTTAATTATTATGTGGCAAGGGGACTTTTTTCGGGGTCTAGTCTGTTTGGTGTTCTATAGGCTTCTTGTATCTTCATAGACATTTCCTTCTTTAAGTTGGGAAAGTTTTCTTCTATGATCTTTTTGAATATATTTTCTGTGCCTTTGAGTTGGTATTCTTCTGCTTCCTCTACCCCTATTATTCGTACATTTGGTCTTTTCATGGTGTCCCAAATTTCTTGGACTTTTTCGGTCATGACTTTGTTGGCTTTAGTGTTTTCTTTGACTGATGAATCTATTTCTTCTACTGTATCTTCAGTGCCAGAGATCCTCTCTTCCTCCTCTTGCATTATCTTGGTTATACTTGCATCTGAAGTTCCCGTTCGTTTACTCGGATTTTCTATTTCCAGCAATCCCTCTGTTTGTGTCTTCTTCATTTTTTCTATTTCCCTTTTCAGGTCTTGGACTGTTTCCTTCATCTGTTTCATTGCTTTTTCATGATTTTCTTTCAGGGATTTATTGTTTTCTTCTGCATTATTTGTCCTTTCCTCTAGTTTTTTATAGTGTTCTTCCATTTTTTGTTTGTTTTTTCCTCAATTTCATTTGTGATTTCTTCTATATAAGCCTCTACCCTCTTCATGATGTTATTCGTAAGGTTGCTTTCTTCTGCTTCTTCCATTTTGTGATATTCAGGTCTAGCTGTTGGAGGAGGGCTAGGTTCTGGTGATGCTCTACTGCTCTTCATTTTGTTGTATGTACTTCTGCCTTGATGTCTGCCCATCTCCTTGTGGATTCATTCATGGTCTTATCAGCACTCTTGGTCCAGACAGAGCTGACAGTTTCAGGAAGCCTCTCTCTCTTGTCCGTATGGTAGCTCTGTGGCAGGATGGGAGCTCTTGTCCAGATTGGAGGTCCGGGGAAGGTTGGGAGCTGGGGGCTAGTCTCTAAGTCTCAGGAAGAGGCTGGGTCCTCAGATGGATGGTCATAGGGACAGAGTGTGGAGATTGCAGGGTCTGCCTGGGGTCTTGGAGAAGACCTTCCTGGTGAGAGAGGAGGGGATCCTACCTGATGGCCAGAACCTGGGGCCAAGTTGGGCAGGTCTTCCCCGGAATGGCTGGTGCCCAGGGATGGGATCTAGGGGCAGACCTCTCAGGGTCTGAGCCCAGGCACTCACCTCTTGTCCAGATGGGAGGTCTGGGGCAGGATCAAGAATGGATTTTTATGTAGGGATTTGTCTGTGAGTCTAGGCCATTATAATGATAGTAATCTATCATGGAGAATTGATGATAGGTTCCTGACTTGGTGGGGCCAATGCAGGAATAAAAAGAAAATATATTTAAATAGTTCTGCATAGTGTCAGGACAGTTGTCATCAGTCTAACAGTCAGAACATGAGGGGAAAAGTGACTTTACTGAAAACCTGAGGTTAAAATTTGGGAAAGCATGAAAGTTACCTACCACTAACTGTGTGGCAGGACACATTGTGTATTTGATTTTCCAAGGGCTGGAGATTTACTGCTCCCTGGCATGAATTTACACCAAAGTCACATACCAAAGAACATGAAGTGTGATCAAAGGGCCATCTCAAGAGAACCCTAACATACTTACCTTTCTTTCTCCACCAGAGGTACCCCTTTGAAGAAGAAAATCAATTCTGTAGGATCTTTTGAAGCATATTTCTTCAAAATGGGCTGTACATTGTGAGTCAAATTCTCATGGTTAAGGCCCTCATCAGTGCTGGTAGCCCTGGTAAGCAATGTTGGTTGTATCACAAATGTATGTGTAGTTGTGCTCTCTGGAGCCCTGGGGCAATGATGACAAACTGAAGTCATGAAGAGAGAGGGTGACACGAAAAACATGTTCCAAAGAATGATACTGAAACCCAGGCTACAGGGGAGGGGTGAAAGAGGTGCCTCATCTCCATATGGCTTCCTTGAGGCCCAATTCACAGGCCCTGCTATCCCTAAGCCCTGATGCCACACCTGGAGAACCTTATGCTCTCCAGTTGCAAATATCTAGCAGAGCCCTGAGAGATCCATTCAAAGCTGCTCTTGGGACTCTCTCCTCTTGTGCAAGGCTGTAGGTTTCAACACACTGCTCATGTCCCTGTTTCCTCTCCTGTCTTTCAGTGACCTGGAATTTTGTTTCTGAGCCTGAAGCATCCTGGCACAATTCATGTAAGTGGAAGAAAAAGCCTAAGGGCTGGGATCTCTATGAGTCCTGGGCCTTCCCCTTCTAAAGCCTCTGACACGCCAAGAATCTTTCGATATAGAAGCAGAGCATCCACACTCTGGCCTGATTGTGGTAATATTCTACCACTCAGGCCTTTGCATGCAGAATGACAATTCCAAAAGCACACACTGTCCTGCACAATTCCAAGGGAATCAGATAGGAACCGCTGATCAGGGACTGCATGGAATGCCCATAGGTGGAATCAGGAGACTCAGAGCATCTCTGGTTCATGCCACAGGGATAGAGAAACTTACATTTCACATTACTTCCCCACCTAGTTTTATCCTTGGGCCTGCCATCTCGATTGGGAAGGGCATGGAAGACACTAAATATCACATTGTTACAGTAGGCTTGTGAGCCACATCCTTGCTGAAAGGGCTTCCATAGGAGACATCTGGCACATGCTTAAACTCAAGGTGAAATTGGGCCACATCTTGGGCATACTGGACATAGGGACCTCTTCAACATTCTAGTACTGGACAGTGGCAGCATGTCATTCCCTACCCATGTGACTTAGAGAACCCATTTGATTGACCTCCCATTCGGAAGGCCACAGGAACCAAGGTGGGATTGTGTATCTGGACAGACATTTTCTTCCTGGCCTCAAGGCCACGAGCCCTGAATATTTTCAAAACCTATCAGAAATAGGTATTAGCAATGAATTTCAGCATCATGCATAACCAAAAAACTGTAAGCACACAATTCTCTGATCATTGTGATGTGGAATTTTCCCAGGTATCTAGAGCAGGCAAGTGACACACACTGGGGCGCAAAAATGACACCCTTGGGAGAATGGATTTTAGGTAGGGATTTGTCTGTGGCTGTAAGCCTGTATATAGATAGTTTTCTACCATGGAGAACTGATGAACTCTCTCAAAAGTAGGTTATTGCAATGGTTTTCTTTTTCATGGATAATCTATAAAGTCATAAGACCACATTTTGCTGAACACTTTGATGTGAAAATTCCACCAGAGTGTAGACCAGGAAAGTGATAGCAGCTCTCGAAAAGCAAAAGACACCCTGAGGAGAATGGATTTTTATGTAGCAATTTATCTGTGAGTCTAGGCCTTTAGAAAGATAGTGCTCTACCATGGGGAATTGAGGGGAGGTCTCTGACTTGGAGGGGCCAATGAAGGAATAACAAGAAAGAAAGGTTTAAGTATCCCTG
>CABHPR010111343.1:0-30244 GCA_902168415.1 Peromyscus melanophrys
TGTCACCTCAACTGCCTAACTCCTGATCGACTGATGTCCTGGAAGCCCAGACTGATGCCCATGAGCTACACTGGTCATTCTTCCCCAAGGACAAGGAAAGCCACTTCGCAGCTGCAGAAGCTTCAGGGGGATGTTAAAATATCATTTTGCCTACTTTCAGGGTTGAGGTACCACCATTAAAATCTCTTTTGCTATAAAATAATGAATATTGTCTAGGGCGCATTTAATGTCACTTTAGCTCTTTTAATGATAAGCTTCATGATGAGATATGAGCCAGAAACAGACGTGGGCATGCTCTGTCTTCTCTCTGTGAGATGGTGAGACTGTTGGGAAACTAGAGACAATGGAGGTCTCAGGCTAGCCCCAGAAAACAATGAGGAGAAGACAATGAACAACTCTTCCCAACACCTGTCAGGGTAGCATAGAGTGCCATTGCTCAGCCATGGCCAGTCACAGGGAAACATCTCTTTCAGGCTCATAGCCTCATCTAAGCAAGGGGCAGAGTCCCAGTCCTTTAATGCATCTGTGAACTGCACAAAAGGCACCACTGGGATGAGTAGCCCACCCTGCCCTAATGTGCTACAAAAGTGAGGGTGTGTGGAAAATACCCCGTTAGCAATAAAATAAGAAGGGTGCATTCAGGAGGTATGAGGCAGAGGTATAATTTGAACCTCAGCATAGCACTCATGAGGCTGAAGAAGTAGCCTGGGGCATTGGGCTCTCTATCTAATGAGACAGCATAAGTGTAGTACTGCTTTGCAACTCCAGACAACTCCAAACAGCAATAAAAGGGCAAAGCCACAGAGTGTCCCGTCCATGCCTTAAATGATCATCACAGGCCTCAAGATCGCGCAGTTAGTAAAGGTCATATCATGGGAAGACTAAAAGGTCTGCTGACCTATGTGGCTCGGGGACATAAACAAAGGGCAGCCTTACTCATACCTTGGCTCCACGTGTCTGAGGTGAGTGACTATGGCCGGTGAACCTGGACGGGGTACAGGCTTTCACAAAGTTGACGCAGACTGAGTAGACACTGGTCCATGGGACAGCAGATGAAGAGAAAGCCTTGTCCATTATGGAGATTAGTCATGCCTGGGTATACAGGGAAACTAGTATGGTCCCATCAAGTCTGTGTTTGAATAGTTTACAAGACAGAGACCTGTTCAGCAGAAGAGGACTATCACATCCTGCAAGTGTCAAGAGTAAAGGATGGATCTGCAAGCAGGGTGCTGCTCCTCATCCCTGTTTGTGTCACAGATGTGAGGCAAGGGCAGGGTGGCACTGTCCCTGGGACCTGCCAGGATTGTCACTGAACTGAAAATAACCGTCAAAAATAGCCTGGCTACTGAGTCCTTCTACAGGAAAGCAACCATAGAAAGTTCATTCCCCTCCATTTTGCAGAAGTTCCTTGCCATTTGAACACCTCGGGGACTCCTGGAGAGACAGGTCTTCCATGCCCTTCAAAGGTGCTGATGCTGTTCCAGGAGGCTGTTCCCAGCAGAGAGGGGGCATTGTACCCAGTGATGGGGACTCAGTGGGATCAGAAGGTGGGGTGGTTCTCATCAGACAGCTTGGACTTGAAGAATGATCATACAGTCACATAATAAGAATGCATTTATTTGTGAGCATATGTGAGCTACCCTTGGGGCCTCCAGAGATGAGTGGGGGAGGGACACTCTGCAGAGGATTGAGATCCAGAATTTGTGCGCCATGGCAAGAACCACCAAACCTGAGTGATGATATCATGTTACTTCTGAGGAAACAGATGTTTTCTCTGACAGTTGGGACAATAGGTAAAAGCTAAAATCATATCCATAATCAGACATAGTGTGTAATATCTTAAAAGTGCTTAATTTTTTTTTTGAGCTCACAGACTGCAATCTAAAATCATGCAGACTGCTTCAGTAAAAGCCCAGCATGCCACTCCCATTATGCTCAGGCTTGGCTGGCTTTGCTTGGTGTCTGAATATACCTGTACCAAGTTGCTCTCACTTAGGGTCTTTATGCTTGCTTTTCTGTTGATGGGGGCTGTTCTCCCCCAAAGCTTTACAAAAATGCTGGTTCCTTCCTTCTTGTCATCCAGATCTCGACTTAAATGCTCCTTTCTCAGAAAGCCTTTTGCTGACTCTCAGGTTTTCAGCCCATTGTGTTATCCACAGTCACCTTCATATTATGTAGTTACATGCTTCTAATGACATTTATCATTAGTTCAGATTGCCTTGTTGGAGTTCTTTTCAGCTACTTTCCCACAACTTAGGGGCATCCAACAATATGTAAACACCAAAGAAACCAGGGTCTTTCTCAGCCTCCTTTATGGCTGTAGCCCCTGCCTGTTACCATCTGGCACATGGAAAATGCCCCTTGAGAAATGCTGAATCAATTGCAAAGTGATTGCCAATTTCTCTGCAATTGAGAAAATTATTTGCCATAGGTCAACATTAAAAAAAAAGAAAGAAAGGAATTATCTCTACATCTTTGTTCCTCTCCCTTTTGCTGGTCAATGGGACCTGAGAACACTTCTGCCCCAGAATACGTAATCTTGATGTGTTTACACGTGTTGGCACACCATTTTAAACCCATGTCTCCAGGATGCGTGTCCAATGACTTCCTTCACAGGTCAATACTTGAATATTTATTGTGCTGAAACTTCAGCTGTCTTGACTGTCCTGAACTGCCCTTTCCTAACCCAGGGCTATGAAGCCAGCAAGCACATCACAAATGGGAACCTGCAACCTCTCGATGATAGAAATAATCATTTCCTTATACTAGCAACATTGAAACCATCTGTATATTGTATAGAAACTCTGGTCTCCAAAATTGTGCCTGCTTAAGAAATGTTCTGTAACCAGAAACTATTTTAGACAGAATTCGAGTCTCTCCTGTGTATTTCTTTCTGCCATACCACAGGGACCCTGGCTGATGTTTCCCCACTCCTTTAGATGGTCAGCTCGACACCGAGTGAGCGTCTAAGACACAGTGCTGAATCATCTCCACTGGAAAGCTTTAAGAATAGCAGAGGGACCCGCGCCCCCTGAGGTGTCACAATGCTTGAGTGCTGCCACATAAACTGACTCACCTCTTGAGAACTGCTCCGAGGGCCCGGGCTGCTCTCGGATCATAATTAGTCTTCCCAAACTGTCAGGTTTGCTCTTAACAAACAAAATTATCTCGAGGGGAGAAAAGGCTGTATTAATCAATCCTGAAGGGTTTCTATTTTTTCCCCCATTAGGAATACAGCAGAGTGACTTTAATATTAAAAGGACAGTTCAGACCACAAAAGGCCAATGACTTTGGAGGGATATTTCCTGATGCATTTGGCACTTTCAGAATCTCTGATGCTTTACCTTTTTTGAAAAAATATAAACCCTCTCCTATTTTCCAGCATGAGGTATTTCTGAAATTTGTCTACTGCCATTTTGCTGTATTGTCCAACAGATTGTTCCTTGTACCTTCTGATGTGTGGCAGCTGTGTGTTAACAAGTCCAAGTATACCATATGAAAGTAATCAAAGACGTTAACACACTAATGTCTGCATCTCTGTAGGGATATATCCTGCATGCGGGACCATTAGGCCGTGCAAAGTCACAGGGAAATGACTTTGGTTTAGTTTTTTGGATTGGGGGTTGGGGTTTTTGCTGTGTAGCTGTGCTTAGCATGCCGCAGTGTTCTGTCCACACCTATGAACTCATCGCATGCTCACACTCATGGATGCATGTTTCTACAAATGTGGCTATCTACAAAGGGCAAGATGCCATTTTTACAAGAGCATAGGATATACCATACATTAATCCATGCGTAGTGATTTCGCAGTCCCCAAAGGAGGAAACCATTAAAAATTTAGTGTTTGCCTCTGATATAATGGGCCCTTGGTAGAATAGTAACGGCTAACTCCGTAACATCCTAATGCAAGCAGTTATTGGGGAATGTTTCAAATACAGTATTTTATTATTGTAAGATTGCACTGTACTTAAAGAAAGATTCTTGGATTCCCTCCAAATTTGGAAGAAGGTAGTCAGGTTATAGAACCTGCTCATTCAGCAAGTATGTCTTCCAATAAATTAGGGTTTTGAAAAGATAGTTTCTTGTTTATCATGAAAGGTAACAGGTAAGATGAAGAAAATATGCTTCCAAAGTACTTCCTGGGTTTGCTGAACAGTGATATGCTGTGCAGCCCTGAAAGGAGGAGTGGTCTTATGCACATTTTATTACCTCACTGATTGCAAAATTACAGAAATCAGGGAAGCAAGGTGTCCAAGGATGAAGCTTAAGCAGGAAGATCTCGAATGTGGCAGATGCTGTCACAAGTCACTCTGAGTTTGTAGTTTAGCTTAAGCATTCAATTTCTGTGTACTCTGTGATGATAGTAAAAAAAAAAAAAGTGTTAACTCAAAGAGTTTTACTAGATAATCCTAAATCCCAATGGTATGGGCACAGCTAGAGGAAAGAGCTAATGTTCTATTTCACCATGTCAGTTTCGTGTTCCTTGCTGGCTGAGGTTTTCCTTCAAAACCTGCTTTAAGTCATGCATGGGCTCCGGGCCCCGTGGTAAGCAGCGAGGAGCCCTCATTTATCCCACATTCCACTTCTCCCCTATGACCACTGCTGAGAAAGCCTCAGCGTGTCTGCTCCATGTGGAACTTTTCCTCTTAATTAAAATAGTGACACCAAAAGCTTTTAATGACTCCTTAGATGCTATTAAAAGGTGCAGGGTAAACGTTAGATCAGGGCCCCATCTTTAGGGAATAACTGAAAGTTGGATGTCACATTTTCCATAACACTTCAGCCATTGCTTTTCTCTGGCCTCCCATAGGACTTCCCTGGGCACTGGGCCACATCCAGCCTTAACTCTTTGCTGAAGGAACTGCTCTGGAGCATCAAACTACTAGAAAGACATAGAAGAATAGATGGGCAGATGTGCAAATGCTGCCTTGAGAAGGAAGAGTTAAGGATTAGGATACTTGGAATCCTTGCGGTCTACCTCTCCTATTTCCTAACCTTAACTTTGCCTGCTTTACTCAAGCAAGGAAAATTAGAAACAGTTTCTGAAAGCTTGCCATTTGGATCCGCCACTCTAATTTACTTTACAATTTCTTGGGGAGGGGGGCGTATTTAGAATGTTCAAGGTACTGGACTAGGTGGGAAGGTTACCCAAAAGGAAAAAGATCTAGAATCTCTTCTCCCAGGTTCTTACCACCCCCTGGAAAACCTGGGCAGGTAGAGACTTTTTGATGACAGAAAAGTTATGCAACAGCCATGAGGTGAGAAATTGTGTGTATGTTTGGAAGTCAAGAAGTAAACTGAGTCAACTACAGCTACATCTAACAGAAATAAGTGAAAGAAAGGAAAATGGTCTAGAAATGGGAATGGGTGGGTGGAGGACCCTGAGCCGGATCAGACACTCTGAATGATAGCCCAAGTGTTGACTGTTGCTTCCTTACTAACGGAGGCACACGGTGTGCTCCATTTGACTCAACACTCAGGAGTTAAAATCTCAGGTATCATTTAGAAGACCTTCAAGAACACTACCAATATCATCCAACTTTTTTTTTTTTTTGTAAGAAACCAGTGGTTCTAAAGGCATACTCCAGAGAAGGCAGACATGGCATTCCTAACCTGTTTTTCCACTTCTAGAAGCAGTGTACACTGTCATGGTTAGTTGGTCTTAGCTGTCACAGAGTGGGAAGTATTAGTCTCTGGTGTGTTCTCTTCCCTCCCCGGTACCTCCCCCTCCTATGTATCCATGTATTCATCTTCTGTCATAGTCCCATGGACTGGGGCCAGGGAACTGCCCCCCACCCTTACATAACTATTAATTGCATAACTAATGTCTTCATAAAGGTAATTTGTGTGGTATTATATAAAGTCAGTGTTAGAATTAGTGCACGACCCTCTGGGTGCGATTCACGAGGGGCAGGTTTTAATCTTGACCTTTCTTCAATGAGTCTCCCATCCAGTTGTTTATCTGTGAAATTTATGAGGACACAAATCATTTTATTGTCGTAGCTGGAGCCGAAATTGCAAATAGTCGAGGAAAAGGAAAACTTTGAACTGAATTTACATTAAGATGTGAATGGCCATTCATATAGAATGGTGTGTTGGTTGGGTTCCCAGCAGGAAATAGCTGGCACACTCAAATTAGGATCCTTCCAGGAGAATTTAATAAAGGGACTATTTACAGAGTTGCGGAGAAGCCACAAGGGTTAGCGCCGCAACCTGGGTAATAAAAGCACAGCTGTTACCAATCCCAAACCCAAGAGAGAAGTGGAGGAGGGGCGCCGCTACTGGAGCCGACACTGAGAGCAGTGCAAAGGGAGTCACCACAGCAGGAGCTGGGTCTTTGAGCCCGGTACACCACTGTCCCCAGGTGACCCAGCGGGGAAACGACCGACCCGGAAGAAGAGTAAGAGCCGGCTTTGGGTTTTACCTTTCTCTCAGTCTCTCTCAGGGCTGGACACTGCTGAACTAGGAGGCTATGGATAGCAAGGGGACCGCTGGTGAAGTTCTCATACATTAGCTTTCTTTCTTGTCGCGATCCAGGTGGAACTGGGTGCCAAGTAGATCTGAGTGGGCAGAGCATATGCCTTGCGCCAAGAAGGCATGGGGAGAAAACAGAGCTCCATGTTCGGGGTGGGAGTGGGAGATGGTGAATGGAATTTAAGACTTAAACTTACCATTCTACTTGTGGTCCACAAAAGTGACCCTGTTGCTACACAGAAAGACACACGCACACACACAAGCACAGGCCTCTAAAAACTTAAGCACATAGTGGTGACGTCTGTGCTTTTCTGGGCTGAAAAAGGGGAATTTTCAGATACCCTCCATTACAAACTAAGGCTGGCATCTTTCTTCCTGTGAGGGAAATTAGCCCATTGAAATTGAAACATTAAGCGTGCGTTGACTGCCTGAGCAATGCATGGTTTGACTGCACTTGCTGGTTAGAGGATGCCTGAAGACCAGCAGACAGAGCAAAATATTTCTTCTTCCTTCCCACTGGCAGCCTTCAGGCCGCAAGAACCACCCTCAGATGGAAGTGGGTATCCCCTAGGGTCCACATGATACTCTTTTTCTCTTTCCCTTCTTTTCCTAACCAAAGCTTAGGAGAACTTCATTCCTGGATCTTATTTGAAAAATTGTTTCAAGAGTCTATTCTGTTCATTTTTCAGTTTTCTCCAAGAATAAGAATTCTTAAGCCTGAAGCAGCTACCTGAGGAAAATTTTTCTTACTATCAACATAATTTTGAGGCCTTAGTTAAAATAAAATCTTCTCAGCAGTCTTCATCATGTTCCACATCCCCACTTCAGTCTATACCCTCTCCAAAAGGAGTAAAGGAGATAAATGGCACCTTAAATCTTGCTTACTCCTACAAGCTTGGGAGTCGGGAATGTTCTGTTTTTCTGGTTGTGACTGGGTGATGAATTCCTTGATTGGTTATAGGTAGTTCATAACATATCTTCACTCTTCATGCCTATACCTAAATTACCCTTTAATTCCTCAACTTAAATTTGTTTATCATTTGTAGGTGTATCAATCCTTGTCCAAATGTTGTGGCTTGAAAGGGCAGTACAGTACCTGCTGGGTAATATGAGGCCCTCATGCAGCTCCATACAGATGCTGGCTGTTGTCTTGAAAATTAGCAGGGACCATTGACCAAGGTGCTGCTCATGGCCTCTCTGCAGCTCTTGTATTCCATAATATAGCCAGTTGGTTCTGAGACAGAATGTCTCAGGGAGAGCCTTCCCAGAAACCCAAGTGTGAACTGACAACTTCAGAACGTTTATCAGAAGTCCCAGAGGGTGCTTGCCCATCAAACATACCTCACATCAGCCAGGGTAGAGTGAGAAGTTAGACACCCCCACCCACTTGATATGAGGAGAAGTATATACCTACAGAGGAACAGAACAGGTAATACGCTACTCAACATGATTTTCTCCTCCTCTTTTATCTTTTCCTACTGAAATCATGACCATTATTTTGTGTTATGATCATGCAACAGCCTGATTAATACAGTGAAAAGAGCACTGAATTCAAAGTGAGGCCACACTGGTCACCTCAACCAGGGACAAATCTGAGTGAAAACAGCAGCTGGGCACTGAGGGGCCCACACATCAATGCCTGGCCTTTTGACTATGGGGGCGCTCCTGTGCCTTCTAAACCTACCCCTGATGAGAATGACATTAAGAACCAACCTACAGCTCTTCATCTCCATATTTGCATCTCCTGCCTCCGGACTGGTAAGGAGGAGAGAAGTGAGCTAGCCAATTTAAGAATTCAAGATTGAAGAAAAAAATGACCAACAGAAATAGTCCTCCTGAACCACCTGAGCTGAAGTATACGGAGAGCTCTTGACTTCCAACTGAAGGTTAGCCTCCCTCACCCCACACACAAAGGGCGTCATCTGCAGGGTGTACAAACATCAAATTGAACAAGTCCCAACCTTGTCACCACCACTGTGGTCTTGAGGTAGTGACTTTCAAACATTCACATCTGTGAAATGAGGAGAATTGGTTGTTCAGTGTGTTAGGGGACAAGGTAAGTGCTAGGAATATGAACTGTGAAGCCCTAGGTACAGGTAAAGTATTTTCAAGAGAGCTGCTGAACACAGGGCTTAGCAAACTTTCCTGTAAAGAATACAAAATACTTTCAGGTGTGCAAGCCCCATGGTCTCTTGATGAGACTACTCAATTCCACTATGGTGGCACAAAAGAATCATAGAAAAATGGCCATGAAATAGCTAGATTTGGTTCCCAGACCATTTCTAACCCTTTGTCAAGGTTATGATTTCACTTGGGGAAAGGAATAGAAGGAAAATTCAGGACAAGTAAACATTTTTTCCCTTTATCCTCGAGCAGTGGTTCTCAACCTATGGGTTGAAACCCCTTTGGCAAACCTCTGTCTCCAAAAATATTTACATTGAGATTCATAGCAGTAGCAAATTTACAGTTATGAAGTAGCAATGAAATTATTGTATGGTTGGGGGTCACCACTTCATGAGGAGCTGTATTAAAGGGTCACAGTATTAGGAAGGTTGAGAACCACTGTCCTGGAGGGAGGAAGGGGGCCCATGAAGCTGATAAGACTTAGAAAGTGAACAAACAAAAGGCTCAGAAAGTAAACACAACTTCCAAGGTTTAGGAAGTCCCAGGAACTTTGAAGATTCACAAGCTGCCCTTCCCCATGGTTTTATTAGTCATATCAATTACCAGGTGGTCTGGGCAGAGGAGACTCTCCAGTCAGCTGCCTGTGAGTTGTGCAGGAGCTCCTGAGATGCAACTTTCATGGGTCATTACCCATGCTGGGTTGAGCTTTTGGGTGATACAACCACACTTTAGTCATCCATACTCCTCTAAATAGTTCCAGTAGAGTTATTAGTTCACTAAGAGGGATTTATGGGGAATTGTTCCTTTGGTCGGTCATCAGCGCCCTATCTGAGGTGAACAGACATTTGCTCATACCTCCTTAGGAAAAAGTCACACAACTAGACAGAAGCCAGGGTCTCATGGGTGCTAGGCAAGTGAATGTTCTACCACCAAGCTACACACAGTAAACTCTTAATGATACCTTTTATTTATACTTATACTTAACTGTGGTCTACCTGAATTCAGATAAAGTGACTTTCAAATGTGAAGAAATGGGAACATTCTAGGCATAGCAGTACATGCCCATAATGACTAGTACTCAGAAGGCTGGAACAAGGAGTTCTTGAGTTCCTAGGCAGCCAGAGCTACTTGCTTTCTGACTGTCTCAAAAAAAGGGCTAGGAGATGACTCAGTGGCTAGAAGTGGGCACTGTTCTTGCAGTACTCATGGGGTAATTCACAACCACCTGGAACTCCAGTTCCAGGGGATCCTATGCCCTCTTCTGGCCTCCAGTATCCTGCATGTGTGTGGTACACGTAAATTAACTTCATTCAGGTACACACATGTATACATGATAAATAAGTAGATCAGAGAAAGAGAATGAGAACTTGCTATTTGATACTAGGAGTTGACAGCAGACTACCTGCTACAGATGGGATATTCCTAAGAAAATATGGAAATGGATGGGAAGAAAGTGAGATGCTGGACCTCAGGTTTAGAGATAAATTGTCTTAGACAAAAATAGAGCAATGTTTCATTTATTCTTCTCAAAATTGAAAAGACAACCAAGAGTCTCAACATGATTCTACTCATGAACTTATCAGCCCTCGGTAACATTATTTACATCCTGACATGTTTGGAATGACTTTTGTTTTAGTGGTTGTGGTGGTGTTGGGAGGTGGGGAATGGCAGGCATATGTGAGGATGTGCATGTGCATCCATTGGCGGCCAGGGGACAACTTCGGGTGTCATCCATAGAAATACTATCTGTCGCCTTTGAAACAGGGTCTTTCATTAGCCTGGAGCTCATCAGCTAGGCACTAGCTAAAGATAAAGAGCCCCAAGGATTTTCCCATCTCCACATTCCCGTCACTAGGATCACAGGCATGCCTGGCATTTTTATGTGGATTCTGGGGTTCAAAGACTGATCTTCATGCTTGAGAGGCCAGCACTTTACCAAATGAGTTATCATCCAGCCTGCATTTTGTTATTTATATTTGGGGTTTTTGAAGGCAGTAAAGAGCCTGGGGCCTCATTCCTCACTCACTTCAAGCAGACCTTGAGTATCAGAACAGAATCAAGGAAAAGTATAAACATGTGAGCTCCAAAATGCTTCAAGAGGCAGGGTTGTCACTAGCCTTGGACCTTGGAATTGTGAGGGGGTAGGTGTAGACACATTTAAAGCAGATGTCCACAAGGCCAGGGCCCCAGCTGGGCCTTCTGCAGAAACACAGAGTGTGCCTTGATGTAAACAGTGATGATTATAGCAGCCTTGTGGAATGTGCCAAAGACTTCCTATGAAATGCTAATTTGAGTTTTTAAAAGGCCACCAGCTATTCAGTTCACTATAAACATAAAAATGAGGATGAGGAAGAAATGTAAATCATTGGCAATTTCTCATGGTTCACATTGCTGCAAAGTCCACTACAGTGTGGAATTGGGGGGTTAGACTTGGGCACGGCCAGCGCACCTCTGTAATCCCAGCACTCAGGAAGCTGAGGTAGGAGGAATTGAAGTTGGAGAGCAGCCTGTGCTATGTAGTGAACCCTTGTTGATAAATGAATAAATGATTAAATATTACAGTTAACACTGGACACTTGATCAATGCTCATAGCCCTAGAACGTGAACATATGAAGGCATATACATGTTCCCATCTCTATGAATGAGCTGGGCTAAAAGTGTCACATTGGTGACACTGGCATACAATTGGTATACTATATCTAATCTTGGCTGTAGGAGTGTAGGGGACTATTACTGATGATGGTTATTATTTTACAGGGAAGGTACTATGATATGAGCAACATCTTACTAAGAAACGGGTGGCTTGATTTTTGAGCCTGAATTCTGCAACCTTCCTTCCTTCCCTCTCCAAGGTTCTAATGAGATTTCCAAAAGCCTCAATTTCATCCCCTTGAGCATGGTAATAGCACCTCTCCTTCATACATCACCTGTGGGAAGAACTCGGAGAAAAAAGGTAGGCAGGAAAAGCTTTGCAAATTGATGTAGAAAGACAAGATGCGGGAAAGTGATGTCTGAGAGGACACTGGAATGGAGGCTTACGTGTTTTAAATGTGCTTTCGTGGTTTGCTTAATAGGATTCAAGTGTGAATTGTCTGAACATGCTCATATTATCAATGTATCACTAGTACAGCAAGCTGGATATGCTATGTACAGCTTCTTCTCTCAGCATCACTCTGAAAACAGATGATAAACTCAATGAAAGCAAAATCAGCTTGTACGTAGTGACACTGTCAGTCACCTTCCAAGGCCATGGCTACATCCTTCTTTCCTCATTAACAGTGCCAAAGTTTTACTCTTACACACACACACATACACACACACACACACACACACACACACACACACACACACACACACCAAAATAAATAAATGAACAAATACATCAATACACGGTAGAAAATGTAATTAAAATTATTTTTCAAAAGGTATAGAGTGACAAAGAAGGCACTCATTATTGACCTCTGGCCTCCATATATACACGTGTATACATGTACACATGCATGTGACTCTTCAAACACATGTGTGCATGCCCACCCCCCCAACATGTGCATTTGCCACTCATATATGGGCCCAAAGATTGAAATTGATTAGAAAATATAACTGAGACAGAATAGTAGTTATGATACTCTGGGATATAATGGACAATTCCTAACAAATGAGTATTTTCCCCAAAGCCAAGATAATTCTAGATATAGGAAGACAGATATATAGAAATAGAAAGCCCTGAAATACTAATATATATATACATATATATTCATATGTAATATATAAGCACAGAGACAAATGTGTGTGTATCTATGTATACACATAGATAGGAAAAGTACTTCCAGGAAACTGTAAACTTTTCCTGAGAAGCACAGTTAACTCTGAAAAGCATAGACAGCAACATAGAGATTTTAGCATTGGCAAGATCTCAGCATTTCCTTAAATACTCCTCAAACTTCATGAATGAAATCCAGTCTCCTTCAATATATTTTTCATTGTGATGTGACGTTTACCTAAGGCTTACACATGATCAAAAGGAAACAACAAAGATATATTACATTTATTTTCAAATACCCAAGTAATAAAAGAGGTTTTGCAATAAAAGATGCCAAATATATTGCTAAAGTAGGACAATCGGAATAAGGTGCCACTAATACAATTGTCCGATCTGCACTTCTCTGCTGTCTTTCTTTGCTCACTATGATTCTGATCCTTTTGTGTGATACTTTGCTCAGACCACCCAGCGGGGAAGTCCCATCCCATGTAATGTTTGCTCTTTGTTGAGTCCTTACTTGGCTACATACCATGTCCATCTTCCCGTTGAGTGGACATCACCACAATGCCATCATCTCTGCTCTAACGTGCCAGACCTGTGTTTAAAAATCAGCAATGGCGAGAGACCTTGGGGATTTAATAATATAATGCCCCCAAGCACTCAAAGTTAGGTCCTTGGCAGCAGCAACAGCAGCACTCGGAGAAAGGCAGAGTTGATATTGGTTTAGTGTATCCCAGACAATTCAAATTGGCAGAGACACTGAATCCGAATCTGTGTTTCATAGGACCCTCCTCTAGTCTGGAAGCCTAGTAAACTTGAGCAGTACAACCCCTCAGAATTTCATAGCAGGGAAATATTTCACAGCTCTCCTGAGGCAGTCACACGTAGTTTGATATCTTCCCGAGCAGAAAAAATAAAATAAAATTATTCAAATATTATGTTTCCTTGATAAGCAACATTTAGTGACCAGAAGGCACAACTAAAGAAATGTAGGTTTGAGAAAAAGAAATAAGGGTTCAGGGAATGGGATAAACCTAATGAGAAAGGGAGCCTGGAGGCCACAGAAGTGGGGATGGTGGGGGAAAAGATTTGATACCTGGTTTACATCTCCCATAGCAGAAGAAATCTCTAGTATCTCTTCCCAGCAAAAATATCCACTGAGACATTGTTCTTTACTGCAGCCTGCCTAATCTACATTTTCACCTGTGTTACCTGGTGTTCCCTCCAAGTCACAGTCTTCTGGACAAGGCCACTTCTTCCTCACAAATGCCCTATCCCTGTCAGTGGAGGCCCCAGGGCCCAGGTCCTCCCTGGCAGCACAGAGGGAGGCTGGCTGGGTCACTGCTGCCTCAGTGGGGAATAGAATAGCACCGGGTCTATGGAGTGTGGTAAACAATTGCACACTCAACAAGTGTGTCTGAGCGTAACTTCCTTTTCCGGGTCCTTCCACCTACCCGCCGCTGAGCACCAAGCCTTAAGAAAGTACTTCTTTACCCTGGCAGAGCCTTACATTCACTCGTATTGTGTCACTGGCACCATTGGGACCACATCATGCCCACACCATCAAATTGAAAGCTGACTCACTCGCGCTGTCTCCTTTTATTGGAGCTCTGCCTTACATCCAAGCAACCTGTTACATCCTGCTCTTGCCCTGGGTATTCACTGAACTCTTTATTCTAGAATCCAGTTCTTAAGAGTCCAAGCTGTGGTCTGTTTGAGGGGGCCCTGACAGTGGGAACAGGATCCTGGTGCGTGAGCTGGCTTTTTGGAGCCCATTACCTATGGTGGGATGCCTTGCTCAGCCTTCATGCAGGGAGGAGGGGCTTGGTCCTGCCTCAACTGAATATACCAGGCTCTGCTGACTCTCCATGGGAGGCCTTACCCTTTTGGAGGAGGGGATGGAGGGGAGAGGGGGGGGGGAACTGTGGTTGGTATGTAAAATGAATAAAAAGTTTAAAAAAAAAAAAAAAAGAGAGTCCAAACTCAAGCTTCTTGCCTGCCTGTGCTTCAAGACTTTCACAAAGGAATCTTTCCTTTTAGCCCGCAGACTGACTCATTGCATGCCCTGCTAGAATTTACTCCCTCAACGGAAAAATGCCCTTCCTCATCACAGCTGCCCATCAAATCTTCAAGATTTGCTTTGTCCCACTTTTCCAATGAAACATGATCCTTAACCACTTGAGTCAAGCCTGATCTAATCTATCATCAGCTTGTCCTGGGAAGATGATGTGCATTAGTCCTGTCTACTCACTAAATCTCAGATGATGTGTCTTGCACGTAAGTTGATGATGATGATGATGATGATGATGATGATGATGATGTGTGTGTGCACCACAGCACCTGTGTAGAGTCACTGAAGAGCTTCATAGGGTGGGTTCTCTCCTGCTTTTACATGGGTTCCAGGGACAGAACTCTAGTCAATGGGCTTACAAGGTAGTCACCTTTACTACTGAGCCATCTTGCCCACCCCCTGGTAATGTCTTGTAAGAGTGTTATTTTCATTAAAACTAAACTAAACCTGCTGTAAAGAAACCTCACTGTGTAACCATGGACAAGTGGCTCAGCTTCTCTCGATCTGTCTCTCCATTTAACAGTGAGATGAGACCAGGTGACCTGTGTTGTCCCTTGGAAGGTGGACTAGAATGAGTTTGCTTTGCTGTGGAATACCAAGCTGGTGCTCTCTCTGTTATTTTTTTTTTTTATCTTTCAGGCGTGTAGCAGTGCTAAGAAATTGTCCCTCTCTAAGTAACAGATGATTGATAAAAGATTTATTTCAAGTTGTAGAAGACTAAGTCTCCCTATTGTCAGATGTTAAGCTATAATTCCATTATTTTTAAACTCTGAAATGTGTGTGCTACTTCTGAAAAAGTATGATGGCCTATATTTTAGTAGCAGGTAGTAATTTTTACTATTTATTTACTTTGGAAAAACATATATCACAATATAGAGATTGATTGACTGTATCCAAAATGAACTATTAGCTTCTTAAAGAACCAAAGATAGCCCATGAGTTTCTGCTGCTTGATTTCACTAATTGCTGTGTGCCCTTTGAGGCATTAGAATTATATTTTAATAGGGCAGCTGGTGACTATGGCAAAGTTGAAACAGAGTGCTACCACTTCTTATTCACTAATACAAAAATATTTGCTATTAAGTCTCATTTGTTTGAATTTGATTGGAAGGGTAATTTGTTGTTTGAAATGCACACGTGCACACACTTCACACACATACACACATGCACACATGTGTGTGCATGGGTCCACATCTAGTAAATCATGAGTGACACGTGTCGCTGGGTGACACAAGACGTGAAGGCGGATCTATCGTTGTCTTCTGACAGATTTGTTGAGATATGTGTGTGTGTGTGTGTGTGTGTGCACGTGACACTACATTGATAATTTCCCCCATCAACTTCATTTCAGTGTCTGCTTTAGGAACCACTGGAAAGTCATCTTAAAGTGACTGTGACTGTGACTGTGGCCATGTCTGGGCAGTGTCCTGTAGGCTGGTTGCTAAAGTCTTTCCCCAGGCTTTAGTACAAAATGCTGAACAAGCATCATAGGCTGTGCAGGCCTTCAGACAAGTCTACAGCCCCAACCTAATTATAAAGAATATGAGAGTTTGCCAGTCTATTTCCCCAAGACACTGGGGACTCAAGTCTCAGGGTCCTCGGCAGAGGTTGGGTGACCCTTTCCCATCTCATCTGTGTCTCTATAGAAGAGTGCAGATGTGACTTCCCACAAGAGTTCATGGTGGCTACACTCTGCTGAGTAAGATTTCCAGTACTAGCCTGCCCTCAACCTCATACCCATTGAGGGCCCTGGTACTCTTGCTCTAGAACACAGAATCATAGAGGATCACCTGTGCCACAAAGCCCCAGGTCTATGTATGGTGACCTATCCATGACAGACAGGTCAGCCCTGCAGCTGATAGCCACCCAAACCACAGCTCTCTGCAAGCTGCTTGGATCCAGTTACACAGGGTCCCAGGATGTCACTGCTCAGTGATGGGTGAGACTGTGACTGCTATTGGCTAGTCTTCCTGAAGGATAAGTCAGGACAGGAGTTCTCTTTTCAATTGCAGCAAAGGCCCCCACTGTCCTCAGGAGCATCTCCCAGCCTCTTGGCCAGGTGTAGTTTCCTTTTATAGATACACCGTTCCATCTGACGTGAGCCTATACCACCCAAGTGCAACTACAGAGGAGACTTAAAGATACCCTCCTCCTCATCGGCCAGACATGGGGCTCTGGACAGGGCATAGTTTTCCTTTTAAAGTGGTTCAGGAATCAAGGACCACATTCTGCTTTTACTTGCTTTTTTGTGTGCCATACATCTAGCAGTTTTGAATGAAACCTGAGAATCTTACTGAAGGAGACAACCAGACAGATGCATTTGACCTTGAACTACAGGCCCTCAACCTTAATGACAGAAATTACTTCGTTAGTGAAGCAGGAAGCAGACCTGTGTTCTGTGGACCCTTTCTTACCAGGGCATGAATCTAGCTTAAAATCAACCAGAATGATTTTGGGATGGACAAGAATACCATATCTGTTCTTAAAGATTCCTGGATCAAAATGGAGGAGGCAGGGGGTTCCCTCTGCAGTGAAGGAGCAGATCATCCACTTGCTTGAGAGATTCAATGACTTGGCAAACTTCTCCCTCCTCTCTTTCCACGTGCTGGGCATAGGGGCAAGCTATACAAGAGGAATGGGCCTGACTGGAGCTCCATGACAGATGTTGAGTCTGCCCTCTCTCTCCCTCACCACCCACTGCCTTCTGTCCAAGTTAACATGTGGGACCAGTAGGGCACAGAGCTATGCCTGACCATTCCTTGGGCTGGACACTGTCATCTGCCAGATAACCCAAAAGGGTAATAAATCCAGCCGGGGTTGGCTGTACTTTGCCCATGGTCTGTTACAACATATGGTGCCTTCAGTGGTGGAAAGGGGATGGGGGGGGGCAGAACTGTCTAACTCAACAGTGATTGTTTGATGCCCCCACCCAAACACCACGCATACTGTCCTGCATTGATGAACACAGGCTCAGCTTGGTTAGAATTCATGGATTTCATAAGGAAGATTAAAGTTGGAATTGAATCTTGCTGGTCTCAGGATGGCAGAGCTGGCTGGCAACATTTGGAGACATACTCCTTAATTGGCCTCATTATTTTTCACAGGAAAAAAATGAATGCAAAAAGATTAAGTGACTCCCTCCAAGGACTCATGCAGCCAGTTAATATTAGGATGAAGGCTAGAACCCTTGCCCGGACTTCCATCTTGGTCCTTTTTCCAGTTCAGGCTGTCTCAGCCTGTTTGGTTTCATTTCATACGCAAAATATGGACCCTTGCAACCTTTCCAGGAATTGGATTTCTGAGCCGAAAGTGGCTTAATGCGCACTTTGGGGAAGGGAGAACATGAAGTCTCTAAGTGGTTTTGATCAAGTGTGCCAATATTTACACCCTAGGATAATCTATATAAACTTCACAAATAATGTAAATACCCACAACCTGAGTTAACGATAAGCTACGTGGTCTCCCGAAACGGCCCTGTTCTATAATCACCCTGACAAAGTTAACAAGGAAACAGAGAACTGAAGGTAACCGCCGACCGCACTCACTGCTATTGACCATTTTAAGTGGGACTATTTTTAAAATACTGTATGCCTCATTAAGCTGTGCTCTGAAAATGAGAAATTTGCTTTAACGGCATTGTTTTGAATTGCTGAGAGAAGAATCTATCAACCACAAGGTGCCCTGCTGCTGAACTCAGCCAAAAAGCTGTTAATAACTCCAGCAGATGTTTCAGCTTTTTAGGCCAATAGACTCCCTCCCGCCTGCCCACCCCTTTCCAGAATCCTGTGCCAATATGACTGAACTCCAGATCCCGTGGTTGCCACCGCTGCTGCTGCTGCAGCCACCAGGCTGGTGTTACTAGGGCTGCAGGGGAATGATTCTTTAAATGGCTCCTGGCAACAGAACCCCTGGCCTCTAAGGTCAGAGCATTATTGCTTTTACTATCCGAAGCTGAAATCTTCAGAGGGGCAGTGGAGGTGAGGGCACAGAGTCCGTGCTTCTGTGATGTGTTTGGCCTTAGTTGCTAGTCATTTTGTTTCTCTTCCTGTGATCTCGCCCGATGCGAAAAGTCCATTTCTCAGACTCATCAGAGAGTGCTACGCTGGCTGAGGTCCAGGGTCATGAATACTCTGGTGGCCCCGCTGCCGGTCCGGGGAAGAGTTGGTGGATTAGTGGTTTTACAAAGGGGGCTCTGTGTGGCATAGGTTTGTGTGGTTGTTTGCTGATACCATGTGCTGAGAGTGCCCTGACCTTAGCAGCTCAGCAATATTAGATGTGTGTCTTAGAAATGCAGCGGCGTCTCTGGGAGATAGGCAGAGGACGAGAGCGTACCGGGCCGCTGCAATCCCACCTTGGGATTCTCTGCATCGCTGTGTGGATAAACTTAACACCTTCACCTGAAATCAAATCTATGTCCTAAGGCTTTCCAAATGAGAAGAAATTAAAGAAAAAAGGAGGGCAGGAGGGGAATACAGCAACCCTGCCGTCCTCTCCCGTCCTCCATCCCCTGCCCCTTACTTATTTTGGAGCAAAGGCTTTACCCCAGTGATAGCAGGGTGACCGAGAAAACACAAGTGCACCACACATTTGGCTCCTAGTAGGCTGGGAACACATCTGAACTGCACATCTATACCTGTTGTCAAACAGGAAACTGCCACTGTAAAAGGGGGGAGCACGGAGAGCCGGAATCAAGCTCATAAATATTTTAATTCCTTATTTTGATGCAACACAAACACTAGAATCTCGGAGGTTCTGTGGACCTCCTTTGTCAGCTTCAACATTTGCCAACCGTAGTAATTCGACCTCAAAATCTCCACTCTATGCTACACTGGCTGTAGGAGCAAGACCCTTTTCCCCAGTGGCTGCCCACTGTACTGTGTGCATACGTTCACAGTATGTATTTCTAATTCTTACTCTGAGTGTAAGAGGATGGCACAACTCCCTGCCGCTTAAGCTCAATAGAGTGATAGATTCTATCATGACTTGGTCGACATTCTCTTCAGCACAGGGGCAGAGTGCTCATTAATGCGGATGGGATTTGCACCTATGTACAAAAGAGAAAATACAGTTGTCAATGCCTGTGTATTCTCCGTTTTCATAGATCAAGAGCAGTATTATACAGTTGAGAGCCCGCCCCATGGTATCAATATCTTTTAATTCTGGGACATGGGAAACTCAGATTAAAAATCATGCCACCCTTGCTGAAATACGGCATTTCCACTAGCAAATGAGAGAGGCATTTCTGTTTTGATCAGTGCGATTTCAAGAAGTCACTGTCAGATGAAAATTCTTTAGTAAAATAAACCACCGATGTTGTAATAATAAAATAGGTTTTCACACAACAAAAGCAACAACAGAAACTCCCTACTGAATCAGTACAGAGTACTTCTCATTATTAAAAAAACTCCATATTAAATTACACATATGCATCTCCAGGGGAAGTGAGCGCACGAGATAAGGAAAGAGAATTGAAAATAATCATGGGTAAGCTGAGATTCCAGGCCTGCCAGCAGTGAACAGTGGGATTAGACATGAATAAAGGATGTGGAGACAGTGGAGGCCCATGTAAATCCATACCATATCCTTCATTAGGTCTGAACTCTGCCTGGAACCCTATGCGGGGAGCGATGATTTCCCAACTATTTTGTTCTTGATTATTTCCAGTCCAGGTGAAGCAGACAACAAAGGAAAGATGCTTCCACACTATTTCCATGATGGATGTGCAAGACCAAAATAGCTTCACCATCTGATGTATTTCACAGTTTTAAGTTAAAACAGACATACTGGAATATGCTTGTACATCTGGCTCAGGTGCTTCACTTGCCATATGTTTGTGAAATAATCCAAGGAGATGTTACAATTGTCTATTCCCCTTGGGACCTGAATAAAATGTGCCCACAAAGACTTACCTAATTTTTCATTCCTGCCAACAGCATCCTCACCTAATAATAAGGTGGTGCTTCAAATGAGACAATAGCGCTTTCAGTCTTGAGAGATGTCAGTACCACTTATTGTTTCAAAAACAGAAAGTCTTTTGCATGTTGAAATCAGGAAAAGATCCTTGGCCTTTAAAGCAAATAAAATCTCTGCAGGTGGTATATTTTGGTATTCTTATGGGGACAACTTACGCAGTGCCCATCAAAACCTGATGTTTCCTGAAACCTATTGCATGACAGCCCATAGAGCTATGGTAGAAATTAGTGACCCCAAATCTAACCTTCTAAGGAATAGGTGTTCTGGCAATATTACATATTTTGGAGAGAGTAGCAGTGAGGGCATATATGGTGTATGACTATGCGGGTGGCTGCGCTCCTGTGCTTGTGGAAGACAGAGGGAGACATCAGGTGTCCTACACTGTCACTCTCTGCCTTATTCCCTTGAGGAAAGGTCTCTCAATGAACCTGGAACTAGGCTGGCATCTGGAAACTGCAATGATCCTTCCTCCTATCCCCCTAGCTCTTGAGGTTAGGACATGCCTGTGACCATGCCCAGCTTCTTACATAGTGTTGAGATCCTAACTCAGGTTTTCATCCCTGAGCCCACATGGAGCCATCTCTCCAGCCCCTAGGAAGAGCTTCCTAACTGGCAAATTGCTATCGTGTCTATCACCACACTTCATCCCTAGAATAGCCTTGCCAAGCAGATAAGAGGGAGTGGCATGATTAGGCTTGCCTGGTGGGTTCTGACCCTTCATGGCACTTACTAGCCAGCCCTAACTTGGATTTATTTGAATGTTTATCTTGATTCAAAATTAGTAACTTGGTGTTCTTTGGAGGGTTCAAAAGGGAAGTTAAATGACTTTAATCATTAAAATACAGGTTGACCATTAAAATTTAAATTTTAATAAAACTCTAGGCCAGGTCAAAATTCCAATGAAGGACGCATGCTCTAGGCTCAGCTTCATCCACCATTAAATCAATTTAAGATTGTAGCAAAGATGAAGACGTCAGCCAATACCCCTCTAATAGTTTGCTAGTTGGATATTGACTGAAGTAACAAATGATGTGGGGATTGAAAACCCATAGAGACTAGACTAAGAGTCTAATAGGCAGCTTATATTAGAGCTTTGTTTTCCCAATGATAAAAATCTTAGAGTCAAGCAGAAGGCAGAGCTTCAGTTATGAATGCAAAAGTTTGCCCTAGGTATCTGGTTTGAAAATAGATGTCCATAGCAAGCCACCTGCCTCCAAGGTGCTCCTGAAGCAATGAGCAATTGTACATTTTTTTTAATCTCTGCTTCTTGGTAAATCTTATCACTTCTCAAACCTCAGTATATGATCTTTTAAGTCTGTATGGATACCTCCCTTGGGAGGGAGAGAGAGCCGCTAAGAAGAAGTAATTGAATATTGGTCTCTTGTTGGGATGATGAGAATTAAAGAGAAAGTTCACAGGATTAGAAGAGTGAAAAAACATTACATTGAAAACAAAACTCCGCAGGTCTTCCCCATCACTACACACGGAGACCGAGTGAAAAGCAATGCCATCCCAGAGAGGGGCCTTGAATCTTTGACCTTGGCATCTGGTGGGGCTCAGATTAATGTTTGAAATTTATCTGATAGGGAACTGTTGGAAGAAATCCCGAAAGCCATCTCTACAAAGGGAAGTGTCTCAGCAGAACAGGTGCATGCCTCTTACCTCATCCCTTTCCCGAGCATCCACTTCAGCTAATTCACTGCAGAAGCTGGATTCTCTTGGTCAAGGACATTAAGCACAATCATCATCATGATGTAGAACTCTTTATAAACAAATGCATGTCCCAGCAGTGATTTGGAAAACACATTATGACTGCAGCACAAGTTGTGGCCAGGATATATCCCTAAGTGTGCCTCAAGGGTTATGTATACAATCAAAAAGACATTCCTGATTTTAATTTTGGCAAGATAATACTTTGTGATTTCCTGGGTAAATGTTTTCCTACCTATCATTATTATATACTTTAAAATATATATATATATATATATACATCTTCATTCACTCAATGTTTATTGAGTAGCTACTAGTCTACTGCACACTAAAGATGCAAAGTTAAGAAGGGCAAGGGTGTGCTGTCAAGGTATTTAAACAAGTGAAGGATCAGACTTGCAAACAGGCAAAACAATGAGATATACTAAAGTGAATGATGTGCAAAGCTGAGTGACAGATTAGAATAATGCATCTAATCTGCTCTAGAAAATCTCACAGAGGAAGAAGAAATATGAACAGATAGGTGTTTCCTGGGCAGACAGAAGATTTTAAACTATATGCTATCAGTCATGGGATACTCTTGTGCCAGCTTTTCCTATGGAGATGTGAACAAAGGTCTAGTCACTCAGGTAAGGTAGGGCACTAAAGACAGACTAAGTAACAGTTCCACCAAAGGCCAACTTGGAAAGCTAATGAGGTTGTTGGGTTATTACAGACGTGGGCACTTACACATTAACAGGAGCATGGGTGATGCCAAGGCTGTTGAATCACAGTGAAGTCCCACTCATCCTGAGAATCTCGTGGAAGCTCCACCATGGAGTGCCCCCTTCAGTTAACCTTCCACTGCCAGGCCAAAACAATGGCTGGACTACAAGTAAAGATTGTGTGAGCATTCCTTCATCCATCTACTAGGAACTATCAATAGATCCATTACGATTACCATACACCAAGCTACCTCTGAATTGAACTGCACAATTAGTTGCCATGGCTACCTGGGCAAAATAGTATCTGCTCTAATATGGTGGTAGAGTGGACATGTTACATTATACTCAGAGAAGAAAAGCCATACCTCAACCAGTAAGGAGGTAACTTGATCGAGTTTTAGTATTTTAACACCGAGGTCAAAAGGAAAGGGAGATTAGTGATGGGAATTCCTGGAGACCAGGCAAAGATCAAGGACCTCACTATAGGAATTAAGGGAGTTTATGGACTTGGTCATAGCCATATCACTATGCAAGGAGAATAATAGGTAGAGTGTGTTGTGTAGATAAGAGATGAGAGTCAAAATCTCTCCAGCCTACAGCTTGGGGAATGGGATGAAGCCCCCCAAACTTTCACTAATATAAGTAGGAGAAAGACTAGGTTTTGTGGCAGCAAAGCATAGATGAACAGCATGGAACCTCTGGACTCCCTGAGTTTTCATGGCCTGTAGGACATCTGCGAAGGATGATTTAGAAAAAGCTTGGAGATGTAAGAGGCTCAAGATAGATTTAGCTGTGAAGCCTCAGCAAGGACAACATCTCTCAAAGGTGAAGAGAGTGGGTGAAAAGGACCCTGACTTCAGGGGAGAGTAGAGGAATAGAAGCCAACGAGGCACACTCTGTGAAGAAGCAGCATGGGGGAGAATGAAGAGACGGGCAGCCAAAGTTCTAAGACCGGAAGAGTGACAAGACACAGGGCTTTGGAGGTGATGAAGGCAAGGCGGCCTGTGCATTGAAGTGGGTAGAACCAAATGGTGAACGGATGGTGTGGACTCACAGATGGTAGATCCAGGTAGCATTTTCTAAAATAATAGTTACTGTATGAAAGAGAGAAGAGGAAACTCAGTACAGGGTTTTCATCTGCTTGTTCTTTGCTTCCCTTGAAAAGGAATACCCTTGAGGATTAAGAATAACTAAAGGAATATTGCAGTTAAAAGGATGCTGATGAAGCAAATTCCCCAAGGATATCCTTATGGTGGAAAAAAACGTCCTTAGCCCCATGGGTAGAGTTGCTAGAGATGATTATAAGAGGAGAAAGGAGCAGGTACAGGTGGGGTTGGGGCAAATGAATGATGAAATGAAAGAAGGCACTCCTGATTGCTACTAGTCCCTCAATTCAAATCAAGGTCATCCTGAAGACAGAAGATTGAGCACTCTGAAGAGCAGGAAAGGCTTGGAATAGTAGCGGGGGGACATGGGAGAAGCACGCGTAATAGGGCTGGCGAGTCACATTAAAGGTACAGCTGAGATTAGTTTCTATCCAGATTTATGGTCTCCAGTCTGTGTGGTGGTGATTTTTCTTTTTTCCCCAGCAGAGCAGCGCTTGTGGAATGTTTACAGCAAAGGAGGGTCCACCGAGGATTGCTGAAGGACATGAAGTCCATCCATCTCTTCAGATAGTTTAGATTGCATCTCAAGATCAAGGTAAACCATCCAAACTAAATGCCTGAGCCATTCTATTTTGATCTTTTTAACTGTTACTCACGTTTACTAAATTGTGTGTTGGCATTGGGCCTTGGCTTACACTGGGGGACCCAATAAGCGACAAACAGCCCTGAATGTCTTAGTTCCTTTAGCATCTCAGAAAGGGGTTCAGAAAGACAGGCTCAAACTCTCTGTACCATTTGAGTTCCTCTCATGAGGGCCCCAAGAGCATTTCTTTAGACCCAAATGCCAGGAGACAATTGGCTGCTCATGAACAATACCAGAGAATCTGTGTGTTTCCTTGACACAGAGATAGAGACTGGTAAAATGCACAGCCTCTAAGTCAGAGTGCATTCATGCATCCATCATTAGCAACTTAACCTTGAGAATGTTAACTTCTCTGGGTTTCCATTCTTCTCATCTAAACAACAGCAAAAATAATAGTGCCTACTTCCTAGAGGATTCAGCAAAGTAGTCAGTGCAGAAATGTTCAGTACTCCTTCTGGCCAATCACCAACTCTCTGTACACATTAGCTGTTGGTGGCATTCTCTTACAGCTGATCTGTTGGGTTAGGATTTTGTGCTTTGTCTTCATTCTAAGTGTGGCACACCTTTTAATGTACTAATTTCCTTTTGATCTCAACTTAATATGAGTTTTCCATTTGTACTTTATCCACACCACTTATTTTTATATCGAATATCCACCTAACATTTTGGCACGAAGCAGAATATAACTAAACTACAGGATGTCTTGTGTCATCAATAATGAAGACTATTCAATGTTTTTGGTCCCTGTTTTAGGAAAAGTTTCAAAGACAGTAGAAAAGACTTGGAAGCTTGTGATTTCACATTTGCACCTTGAAATGCAAATTTCCTTGGAACCTATTTCACCTGTTTCTTTTCTTACAATTATTCTTGATTGGCTCCTCTGGGGGCTTAGCTCCAAGTCACTATTTGCTTACCTATTTTTCATTGGAGATAAAGATCATGACACTATAACTGCAGGTTTGGGTAGACTATCAGCTCAAGAAAGAACTAAACTTTTGCAATGGGGTGAGGTCTGCACTGGGGGTCACTTGTCCTCAGTTTACACACCAGCTCTACCTGGGATTCTCTGGTCTCTGTGCTAAGTATGGCTAACATGTAGATCTGCTGGTGAGAAGTCAAGAAGGCTAGGAGAAGCAGAGAAGAGCTTCAGCAAAGATGAGATGGCTTGGCATCCTATGCAGGAGGCAGCAAGCAATCCTTCAAACTTAGACTTGAGAAATCGGGCCAGATAATTCTGCCTTCTAAACAACGTTGAGAGGCAACCAACCTGGGCATACTTACCTCATTGAACTTACTTATTTGAAATATTGATACCATCTATTTAGAAAATATTTAGACCAAAGTAAAAACTAAAAGATTTAATGCTGCTTTAAGAATATCATGCTTTAGCTGGTGAGATGATGACTCAGCAATAAACACACTTGTGGTGTTTGCCTGATGACCTAAGTTCCATTCCTAGAAGTTACATGTGGAGAGAAAGAATAGGCTCCTATCATTGTCCTCTGATTTCCACACATATTCTGTAGTATGTACACACACACACACACACACACACACACACACACACGTGAAAGGAAAACAACATCTTTAAAAGATATCATTCTTCAGAGAAACCCTGTCTCAAAAAACCAAAAAAAAAAAAAAAAAATCATTCTTAAGAAATCTCTTGTTTTCAGGACGCCAGTTTGTCCTTCAATGTCACAGAGAAACATCAAAACTATCTGTTTATATTCTCTGCTTTTAATTAAATTAATGATCTGGGGGAAAAAAATCCCCTACATGCAAATAAGCCTCCCTTAAATCCCTGGCAGATGATCACTGAGCTTTCGTTTGGAGTTCCTTCTTGTAATTGTTGCTGCTTCTGCTGCTGCTGCAGAGGCCTAGAAGCCCAGGCAGCGGAAAGGCAGCTTTTGTTTGGTTTAGTTTTTACTGGAAGTATGTGGACATTGGCTAGATTATCCCAGTTGCTGCTATCAAAAGGACAGCAAGGGCTTTCGGCCAATTCTTTTAAGGAAATGGAAAGACTCGTTGTCCTAGACCCTTCCCAACTTTCAAGACCAAAGTTGAAACCCAGAGGGCATTGTGCTGGTGAGCCACTCCCATCCCACAGAACACCCCCAGAAATCAGTGTCACACGGCATAGAAAGAGGCCAGCGACAATGGTCGGGCTTCAAAGGGGCTCATTTATGATATTGCTCAGTGCCTCACAGAGTTGCTCCAAGCTCATAACTGCCGCTGATTTCAAAGCGAGCTCTGAACTCACATGTGCTCCACAAGGCATGGCGCAGGATGAGAAATAGGCTGAGTGGCTCTAAGCCACGTTCAGACATTTTTTAATGTTCATAAATGTCCTTTGGCACCATCACTTTCGCATAGAAACCCACTTACCTCCTGCCGCAAAGTGTGAAAGAAAGCCGTTTTCAAGCCCGGGTCGGAGATGGGCTGGAAATTGGGCTAAATCTTCAAACTGTGTGAAGAGTGAAAACAGGAGTCACGGGCTGGTGCTCAGCTCTCACCAAACCATTTCCAAGGTCAGGTCATTGAGACACCATCAGTGACACCCTTAAAGGGTTAAGATAGTGATCCACGGTCACCCTGGAGCTAAACTGACCCTTACTTCTAGGGCATCCCAAGGTAGGAGGAAAGCAGGGTCTCAAGAGAAAGGCAATTGAGAACCACCTGGCAAGCTCCTGGGAAACTTTGAGTTAGGTGTACATTCCCCACCTCTCTTACCTGCCTAGGGAGATGCTGTCTGGAATGTCAGCAGGAGGTACATTGGGATCCTTCAGAAGTCTCTCCTGCAAGAAATTAGCTTGCTGTGGGATGTTCTGTATGACAAATATGTTAATAAATAAAGCACTGATTGGCCGGTAGCCAGACAGGAAGTATAGGCGGGACTAACAGAGAGGAGAATTGAGGGAACAGGAAGGTGGAGCAAGAGAGATTGCCAGCCACCGCCAGGACAAGCAGCATGTAAAGATGCCGGTAAGCCACGAGCCACGTGGCAAGGTATAGATTTATAAAAATGGGTTAATTTAAGATATAAGAACAGTTAGCAAGAAGCCTGCCACGGCCATACAGTTTATAAGTAATATAAGCATCTGAGTGGTTATTTTATATGTGGGTTGTGGAACTGTGGGGTTTGGTGGGACCTAGAGAGAAGCTCTCCAGCAACATTAGCTCTCTTCCCTTCTTCTGTTCCTGTGGTTCCTGGGGACAAAGTTAAGGCACGGTGCATCCTCTCTGCAGGTCTTCAGCAGTTACGTTGTGTTCTGTGGGATGTTCTGAAGCAGGCAATTCTCTCTCCATGTTCATGAGCACCTGTCTCGGGAAAGCTACAGAAGAAATGTGTCCTGTTCATGTTCACCCCTCAGCCCAACCTCAGCAGGTCCCAGGGAGTGTGTTATATTAGGTACCATCATTAGTGAGAGAGCTGTCTACCTGAGGAGAAGGAGCTAACCGAGAAATTAAATGAGGCCTACACATACCCAGGCACAGCCTGGTACTGTGCTTCCACAGTATGAGACAGGTAGGTCTTCCTTCTCACAGTTTCCCTCCACTTTAGGGGGAGGCCTGTTGTTTGTTTTATTGATTTTGGGACAAACATCTCACTGTCTAGCCTAGGTTATGCTCAATTTTGCAGGCATCCTCCTGCCTCAGCCTCCGAAGTGTGAGTCACAGTCTTTTCTATCAAGGAAACGTTACTAAGCAGTTATCTGCTGTAAACCTCCACAATTTATTTATTCCAGCACCTTCTATATACAGATGTAAATCCAGTTGTGGGGATGCTGCAGGAGGGCAGATGATAAAAATCCCAGCTTGGGAGATGGTGCCTAAGTGTATAAGACAGGTGATCCCCAAATAGGCCACGTGTCTGGTGTAGCGAAGGTGCTAATGTAGGAAATGAGCAATAGTGATGCCAGAGGGTGACAAGGTCTGTGTGTGGGGGGAGAATCTGAGATCGGATGATATGGTGGGGTGGCGTTTGAGCAAAGAATCCTTGGGAGCTTTTCCTTTTGCTGTCTTTGTTAGTAGTCCAGATCTTGCTAGCCAGGCAATGAGGGCGCATGCCTTTAATCCCAGCACCTGGGAGGCAGAGGCAGTTGGATCTCTGTGAGTTCAAGGCCAGCCTGTTCTACAGAGTGAGTTCCAGGACAGCCAGGGTTACAAAGAGAAACCCTGTCTTGAAGAAGAAGAAGAAAAAAAAAGAAAGAAAGAAGAGAAAAGAAAAGGAAAGAAAAAAAAGAAAAGAAAAGAAAAGAAGAGAAAAAAACCTCTGAATTGTCCATAAATTCTTCTCAGAACTTCAAAGACTACCTTGCCAATGAGCAGACAGAACAACCTTGGGCCACAAAACCCTGGGGAAAGGAATTGCACCTGGTATCATGTTGTCAACACAGTGAAGGCCCAATAAACACTCTTGGCTTCCAGGTCAGAGCCAAGGTCTTGGATCAGATCTTACAAATATTTGTGACAAAAGTAATTTCTCCATGCTTTTGTCTCACACCCAGGGGCTCTGGGTAGATATTGCCATTTAGATTGATGGAACACCAGAACTAATTTCTGGAACTCTCTCGAACCAAAGCTATTCTGAGTAGCATCCCTGTTTTCATCGTCATCAATACAAATACACTTAACTAGCTGCCTTCTCTTACCCATGCCCTCCAGTCCACCGTCTACCTTATTGTTGACTGCCAACGTTCTATCACATCTACCTGTCTCTAAGAGAAAATAGCCATTTCTCTCTAAGAAGCGCAGCATAGTTCTAACCTTTCTCCTTCACTCCCTCTTTCCCTTAACCTTCCTTTTCTTCTTTCCAGTGTCTAGATGGTATAAGGTATTGTACATTATTGACCCTGTTTTATCAAGCTGTAGATACAAGTACTATCTAAAACTGTGAAGGCCTAGACTTGACTTTACATGCTCTACCTGTAAAGGTAGGGAAAGGGCCACCATCTCAGACCACCTGCTGTACTCAATTTCAGAAAGGACCTCAGGAATGTGCCATGACAACTGGAACAGATACAGAGCAGTATCCTCCTGCAGACATGCTGTCTGCAGTTTAGGCCCTTGAAGATATCTAGATAATCTTGCTGAGCAGTCCAGATAATCCTGTTCAGCAGGTTGTGGTTCCCCACCAAAAGTCTAGACCAATAGTTTCAAAAATTCACCTTGCCCCTTCTACCCAATCCCAACTTGCCAATTCCCGGCTTGTGGTTTTTCCCTATAAAAACCCTCTTCACCTGGGCTCGTGGCCGTGGCCACATTTCCTTCCATCTGCCATGCGGCAGCCCAGGTTGAACCTGAATAGAAGGACCCTTATGTGCTTGCTTCGGAAACCGGCTCCTTGGAGGTCTCTGGGGGTTTCGAGAAATGGGTACAACAAAACACTGAAAAGTGAGGGGAAAGCATGCATACATCCGAAGTGTTACTTAGAAAAAACCTAAGAGGCTGTATGACCACTGCTATACCTAGTGGCATCACCTTCCACCTGTTATACCCACAAATTTCTAGGTCCTTTCCACATTATAATAGCAGACTAGTAACTGGTATCTGATGCGTAGTGCTGGAAATGAAATCTCAGGTTCCACCTCCTTTACTGACTCTGCATTTTAACAAGATCTCTCAAGAAGATACATCATACACACACACACACACACACACACACACACACACAC
>CABHPR010111344.1:0-20941 GCA_902168415.1 Peromyscus melanophrys
TGACTGCCTGTCACACTGAGGGAAGCTTGAGAAAAAGAGACCTTAAAGCCTGCCCCCACATTGACACAGTTCCTCTAACAAGGACATACCTCCTAATAGTGCCACTCCCTTTCGGGGGCATTTTCTTTCAAACCACCTCAAAGAGGTTCACCCTTGGGGCCTATGAGCTCCCCAATCATGGGTTCTTGGTCATATTTGGAGTATTAGGTATGAGTTTCCTCCTGTGAAGCAGACATTAAATCCAATTAGAAAGCAGTTGGTAATGCCTATAACATTTGTGCCACTATTGAATCTATGGGTCATTATTGTAGTTCACAGGGTTCACAACTGGATAAGGCTGTTTATGAATCCCTGCATCCCAGCAGCCTGCCCACCACCTTTTAGTACCATGATGCAAGCGAGTAGAGGGGAAGCTTCCTGCTTAGTACCAACCTGATTTCTCTATGCCTTGTGACCAAAGGATGTGGTGTCTTCAGCAACAGGGTCTCACTGTAAATTTATGTTGGGCTATCAGAGCAGTGGCAAGAGTCTGTACTGTTTTGGGGGTTCTCCCAGACACTCTTGACTAACAACTTAAGTGGAGGAATCTCCTACCTGGTACTGGATTTTTATTTGGTAACTTATTGTTTCTGGGAGGAGTCCTATGTAGGGTAACTCCAATTAATATATTTTATATGAATATATGCTCATAAAATATTTATTCTACTTTTTCAAAAATCTTTGGTATTAATTGGCCTTACTCCCAATCCTTCCTCTACCCTATCCTCTCATCCTTCTCCCCACTTAATCCCCCCCATTGTCCCTGTTCCCCAATCCATATTACCTGTGTTTTAATATCTCCTCTCCCATTAAGATCTTCCTTCTCCCTCCCACCAATGGTACTTTTCTAGTTTTCTGAATTCTATAAGTAGTTCAAGTTAAACACAGAAATCTAAAATGTTGACACTAAGATATACATATGAATGACAACATGTGACATTTATCTTTCTGAATCTGGGTTACCTCACTCAGAATGATTATTTCTTGCTCCATTCATTTACCTGAAAATTTTGTAATTTCATTTTTTACAGCTGAATAAAATTCCATTGTATATAAGTACCACGTTTTCATGATCTACTCATCAACTGATGGGCATATAAGCTGTTTCCACATCCCAGCTATTGTGAATAAAGCAATTATGAACATGAATGAAGATGTGTCTCTATAGTAGAAAATAGAATATTTTGGCTATACAGGAATTTATATATCCAAAGGTCATATGATAGATCTGTTGATAATTTTTGGAGAAATGGCACACTGACTAATGAAGAGACCTTCAGGGAGGCAGGATGATTCAAGATATGTGGTATGAAAGCAGAAGAGGGAACCAGCTGGGAAAAACAAGAAAACTAACAAGAATGATGGGGTGGGACAAGAGGTACAGAGTGTGCAGGGGAATAAGAAAAAACTCTAATGACACACCTAAGAAAATGCCTTAATGAAACCTATCACTTGAAAACAATCCTTCAAAAGACATCGTAGAACTCTTAGCAAGAAGCTTGTATGTGACAATTATTGCATTAGAAACAATGCTGTGTTTCTTGATTTGTTTTCACTGCTACCTGGGCAAAGGGGAAAAGTTTGATCTTCCACCCAAGAAGACTACACTCACAGGTTTATGAGCATCATAAACCTACATCATCATAAACACACATCAGCAGCTAGGTGTAGTTTTTACTTTCCCAGTGTCTTTCTTGTGGAAGGAAATGGCAGACATTTTAGCACATGCTCAGTTATGAACAGACAGACAGTTGGATGGACAGTAATTAGAATGTGTAGGGATAGAGCTAGTTCACTGTGGGAGCAGTCCATCCTCAAATGCCTGCTCTACAAGGTGGTGCATTCTCTCAAGGTGGTGTGCTGCACAGGAGCTCTTGGCAGGAATATTAAAGGCAATTCAGACAATAAAGGAGATGACATCGTGTTTAAGATTGCTTCCAGCACAAGACCTTAGAACTCTAGGAAACACAGGTTCAGGAAGGTGAAACCATTTATCTTGCAGCTGAGAATTTTGGAGGCCTTGAGTTGTTCTAAAATCTTCCATCCTTCCCTGAGGATGCCAGATCAAAGCTCCCCCCTGCCTGAAGGCACCTGCCTGCTATGCTAGTCTCTGCCTCTAGGAGGCTCACAGAACACTGAGATTTGAATGTCACAGAGAGAAACCTTATGCAAGAAGTCTTTGGGTCTCTGTTATCTGACAGTTGGGCAATGACTGTGCAAATGAGAGAGAGTAAACTCTAGGTGGGCGTGGCTTAGAGCTCCCACTAGGCACCCAGAACTCTTGGTCAGGGATTTTCATCTGGTTGTCTTATGCAAATTGGCTGAGTGGGTAGGATTTCAGTGATTGGTGTATAGCTGTGGGGCAGGATCAGGGCATTCCCTCCAAGCACCAGACACCTCACTGGACCCCAGCCCTTCCATGATGTGGCTCTGTGCTTTGGTCCTGATCTTTCTCACTGCTTGCATGACTCACGGTGAGTACTCTTGGATGAAGGTACGAGGTGCACATTTGAAATTCTTTGTCTTGGGTACAGGTTTATGAAGATGCACGTGGAGAATGACAAAACAGACCCAGCTTCTCTAAGGTGTTCATCTGTTCTGTTTAAGTCTCCTACAGACAGAGGGGCACAAACATTCTAAGACCCTCAACTCCAGATCAGAGCCAGAGGAGGATATAGATAACCTCCTGCCTCTGCAGGAGGAGTTAGTAATTTGCCTCCTATTCTTTGTCTAGGTCTCATCGTGGCATGGAGAAATGGCTAGCCAAAATATTGAAAACATAAACAGTAGTAGCAAAATGCAGGGGTGCATATTAGCTCTGTGTCTGGAGCTGTGAGTTCTTGGGTAAGGTATTGCATTTTGTAGTGCCCAGACTCCTCTGTTTCTAAAATAGAGATGTCAACAGCATCTTCCTCATTTAACTGCATGAAAGTGGAATGAGTGCTTGTGCCCATAGCAGCCCAGGATGTAGCCTGCTCTAGAGGAGATGTAGAAAAGGGCTGGTTTAAAATGCAGTATGTTAATAGATAATTTGACATGGAAAATCATACCAACAGCAGCTGGCCCTGAAGAGATGCTTTATCACTGAGAGAAGGGGTACACCAATGTGGTGGAATGGGAGGAAAGCACTGTGGTCAGTTAGAAGGTTGAGGCAGAGTGGAAACTGGAGGAAAAGGTCTTTGTCATGCTTTACCCTAGAAAGAAGAAAGGAAGCAGAGAACAGTGGTATAAGCTTGGCTAATCAGGGTGATTTAAGAGGGTTTGGGGATGTAAAGGCTGTGTCTGGTTTTCTGGTACATAGTTTCAAGTGATCAAGACAGGTCAGTGGTAGCCCAGGGTAGGAGACCGAGATGAGCATGTGTCTAGAGTGAACTCTGGAGTGGTTAGACCCCAAGAGTGTGTTGTTCACCCCAATAAACAGAACTTCAAATGTCAAAGCAACAGGTATAGAAATCACATTCACAGTCAGTTCAGGGGTCCAATGTGGGGCTTTGGCACCCATCTGTGCCATTCCATGGAGGGGGACTGAGTTTTCCAGGGGGAATGTACTCGCCCAAGGTCTTCTGGAAACATACCCAGCTCTGTCTCTAGCTGCAGAATCTACCACGGTGCTTCCCCATTAAGGGCAGTGGCAGTACTGACATTCTTAGACTTTCTCTTCTCTCTGGCTGTGTGACATTTTGAGAGGCTGGGAGCATGGTGTGAAGCAGAATGAGAAAGGATTCAAATTTGGAGTTGAACATTCCTGTGCTGCTGTTTTCCCTGGCAATGACCACCTCATTTCCATCTTCAGGAAGTCCATCCAGGCTGCTTGCAACTCCTGATTCCTCATCTAGAACATGGCCTTGATAGCCCCTACCTATAAAGGCTTTGGGGAGGAAGACTGTAAAAGATTAGGAATGTATATGTCATATACTAGGTGGTCAATATGTACATACCCACATTACGTAATTGGCAGCTTCTGTAACCCCGCTCATGCCTCCTGTCTCATATGTCCGCTTTTCTACTCGGGACAATCTAGTTTCTACACACCTCAATTGCATGGCAAATGATCTTGAGTTAACATAGGTCACACCTAGTAATTTCTGCTCAGACTTTACCCTCCTTATCAGAAGTCTGGGCACCCTCTCTCCCCTTCTCCCTGGCTTCCCTAATGCCGTGTCCTTTCTTCTCCTGCTATGGTTCTCAATCTCACATTAGCTTTTTCCTGTGTTTAAGCTTTTAATCTCTCTCTCTTTTCCACACTGGTCCCCTAGGGTACATACATCCATGATGTGTTCTCTCACTTTCAGATGGGTAACTATGTGCCTGTCACTGACCACCTTCCAGTATTGAAATGCCTCCAGGTTTCTTCATAATTCTTTCCCCTAATTATACAATAGCATTCTAGTATAGACGTTTTGGATTCACACAAAATAGCAATGCTACTTCCTATAGACATTTTAACACACCATTAAGGCCATTTACTGGAGCATGAGTAGCCTCTTAGGGCCCATATTCCTAAAGAAACCTAGCTAGTCCTCTCCTAACAGCCATCAGTTTCCAACAGTGTCTCAGTTAGAAGTGGGACTTCATGGAGCTGGGCAGGGGTGGCGCATGCCTTTAATCCCAGCACTCAGGAGGCAGAAGCAGGCGGATCTCTGTGAGTTTGAGGCCAGCCTGGTCTATAGAGCGAGATCCAGGGCAGGCACCAAAACTACACAGAGAAACCCTGTCTCAAAAAAACAAAACAAAACAAAACAAAGAAAGAAGTAGTACTTCATGATGCCTCCTCTATCCACACCTATAGCCTATGGTTGGTTGAGTGAGGTAGAGAAAACTAGCGCCTGGTTTACTGATGGTTCTGCACATTATGCAGGCACCACCCAGAAGTGGACAGCTGCAGCATTATAACCCCTGTCTGGGACAACCCTGAAAGATACTGGGTGAAGGGAAATCTTCACAGTGGGTAGAACTTCAGGTACTACACATGGTCATACAGTTTGTTTGAAAGGAAAAATGGCCAGGTGTGCGACTGTTCACAGACTCATGGGCTGTAGCCAATGGGTTGGCTGGATGATCAGCAACTTAGAAAGAGCATGACTGGAAAATTAGTGAGAAAGGCATCTGGGGAAGAAGTACGTGGATAGATCTCTCCAAATGGGCAAAAGATGTGAAGATATTTGTGTCCCATGTAAATACTCAGCAAAAGGTGACTTCAGCTGAGGAGGAGTTCAGAAACCAAGTAGACTCGATGACCCATTCTGTGGACAGTCAGCTTCTTTCCTCGGCCATTCCTGTCATTGACCAATGAGCCCACGATCAAAGTGGCCAGGGTGGCTGAGACGGGGGGTTATGCATGGGCTCAACAACATGGACTGCCACTCACCAAGGCCGACCTGTATACAGCTGCTGCTGAGTGCCAGGTCACAACCTCTTTTTTTTTTTTTTAACCAGGATTAAGTGCAGCATGCCTATTGTTCCCAGCTCTCTGACCTCCCCACTCCCCAAAATGATGGCTGACCTCTATTCACCCTCTCACCCAGCAAGCAGCTCAGCACTGAGATCCTCATAGGTGAACGTTTCCACAGGTTTCTAAGACGGAAAACAAAGTTCTGGTTCATTTCCAGTTTTTCCAGTGAATTTGGCTGGATGCTTTTATACCACAAATCCAGTCTCCCCTTCTATCCTTTCCCTGTTAGGAAAAAAATTGTCTGTATCCTTATTTTACATGAGGTTAAGTGGAATTTTATAGGATTGAAGTAACTTACTCCAGGTCACATGCCTAGAAAGTGACAAAGCCTACCTGGAATGCAGGTCTTGTCTTGTGTCTCTGATGTGTTCTTTTTCTTCTCCATGTACACCAGGGCACTCGTCCTCACCACCGGTGGTGGACACTGCTCATGGCAAAGTCCTGGGGAAGTATGTCAGCTTAGAAGGATTCGCACAGCCTGTGGCCGTCTTCCTGGGCGTCCCCTTTGCTAAGCCTCCTCTTGGATCCCTGAGGTTTGCTCCTCCACAGCCTGCAGAGCCCTGGAGCTTCATGAAGAACGCCACCTCCTACCCTCCTATGTAAGTCTCTGGGGTTAGCCTGGGTCTCTTTAAGTGAAGATGTCTGTCTCAATGTGGTGCAGGAATGAGTCAAAGGGATCTTCTGATTGGCTATACTTTCTTTTTAAATTTTAATTTAATCATTTTTCCTATTACTGAAAATAGATTTTTATACACTATATTCTGATTATGGTTTTCCCTATTCTATTTATTTCCCCTATTCCTCCCAGTTCCCCCTTACCTCCTCTTTCTACTGGCTGTGTACCCTTTCTGTCTCTTGTTAGAAAACAAACTGACATCTAAGGAATAAAGTACAGCGAGATAAAACAGAAACAAACTGGAACAGAATAAAACAAACAAACAGAAGAAAAAAAGCAAAGAAAAAGCCTGAGTAACACCTATAGATAAAGAGACACACATGTTCACACATGCAGGAAATCCACAAAAACAAAACTGAAACCATAATATGACTCCATCTGAGGAGCAGTATGGAAGCCTAATAGAGCAGAAGCTTCTTAAAATAGTTACATATATAAAGGCCAAATAACAGGGAAGACAGAGCCCCAACTAGACATCTCTCATAACCCAATGAAGACTCCAGTTCCAGGAAGGTTACATCTGTTCGAGTTGTTGTCTAGAAGGGTCCCATGTGAACTGCAAAGCAACCCAGGCTATTTGTTGCTCTCCACAAACGGACAGCATAGCACTATTGCTGAAGATAACACCCACATAACTCACAGGACATGGAGAAGTTGAGCTGGTGCCTACACAGAGCCCTCACCCCTTCTGACTAATGTTCCTGGTACTGGAAGATACTCTGCACACTCTCAAAGGAGAAAAGTAAACACCAACCCAGTTACACACCCTTCCATCTATAGTGGTGATCGGCCTGCAGGACATTTTGGTGCAAAATTGGCAAGAAGCTTGTGGGAGTGACTAACCAGATCTGATTTGGTTTAAGGCTCACTCTATAAGATGGAACCCATAATCCACACTGCTTGGGTGTCCAAGAACCAAAGACTAGACATCCCAGGGACTTAGGGTATAACCAAACACTACTGGTCTACGAAAGGAATGTAGCAACAAAATGAGTCCTAATGACATTCTGCTAGACTCATAGATCAGTGCCTTGCTCAGCCATCATCAGAGAAGCTTCCCACTGCAGCAGATGAGAACAAATATAGAGACCCACAGCCAGACATGCAGAGAGTGAGAGACCATGGAACACTCAGCCCGAAATGGAATATCTCCATAAAAACCCTCCCCTCAGGGCTCAGGGTATTTGCGGAAGGAGAGGTGGAAAGAGTGTAGGAGCTAGAGAAGATGGAGGACACCAAGGAAACCAAGCTTTCACCACAGAACAGTTGACATAGCCATGAAGTCACCTGGATTGTGGCAGCATGAGCAGGGCCCACACAGATCTGCACCAGATGGGGTCCTAGAGCTGAGAGGAGAGGTGGACACACACCCCCATCCCTAACCCAGAAACTATCTCCAATTAATAACTATTTACAAATGAAAATTTAATTTTCTCCAAAAGAGTCTCACTGGGGAAACAAACCAGTCTTAAGGATAGGCCCCAGGCCCAGTAGTAGATGGTCAATAGCAAAAGGACTCAATGGCATCTTTGGAGTTTTTTTTTTTTTTTTGTCTTAATGTTTTGTCAGAGCTTTATTTATTTATTTATTTATTTATTTATTTATTTATTTATTTATCTATTTATTTATTTACCTTACAGGACCTGTGTGTATATAAGACCTCAATCAATGGCATCTTTGGAGATTCTTTTTTTCCTATATGAACTCAACTTCTTTGGAGGTTCTTTGGCTGTACTTTCTCATGGCATCCTTAAGAACACTAGCACCTCTAAGCTTAGCTTTCTGATGCTGTCAGTCTTCTAGATCCCTTTATTTGGCAGATTCTTAGTGAGCGAGATATTGTCTAGGTTCTAAAACCCATTACAGACAAAAAATAAAGATTCCTACTCTAGTGGACATTGAATATAAATGAACAAAACAATTGTAGATCATTATAAAGTGTACTAAATATTTTATAAATGCCCACTGTATCAGGCAGGGGAACTACTTCCTCATGTTATTAATTCTCCCATCTTGAACCATGGCATTGCTTGGGAGTAGAGTACGTAAGGGTATAACGAATAAGTGTCTAGTTTCTAGGACACAACCTGAGCAATGTCTGGATTGACCCTGTCAGCCCAGTCAGCACAGCATAGAAGCCCAAAGGATGCAGATGGCCGCAGAGCCACCTCCAGGGCACCCAAGCTACCTGCAAGTGTCAGTTCAGCTATCGCCTCCTTAACAATGCTTCCGAGGAGCTAGGATCCTATCTCTAGATGTCTTCCTGCCTTCCCTTGCTTCTCTTTTTAAAATATTTGCTCTTTTTATATTCTTATTGCAAATGTAATAATATGTATATATTTTAGAAAAGCCCAGGGAAACAAAGGCAAAAGTTGAAATCATGTACATTTAAATAGTTAGACTAGCTGTTCACTTTGACTCATGTCCAGTTTTTGTCTGTTGCATACCTTCCACTTTAAAATGGATCATATATACAATGCCACCCTATACAATTGACCATGAACCTAAAGTTTATTAATAGTTGTATTTAATTGGGCATAAAACTGTAACTTACTGATCCAGTGTCTTATTTGGGGACATTGAGTTATTTTTTAATCTCAACATCATAAAGGGTTCTGTATTAAAAATATAATAGATAAATCATTACAAAAAATCATGAATGTCCTAGGACACGTTCCAAGAAATAACATTTCTGAGCCAGAGTATCTATGTAATTTTCATTACATTTACTTCTAGAAATTCCCATATATGTGTGTGTGTATTTCTTTCCATAGAAATATGAAAAAAGCCATCCAGTAGACTGTGGTGGTATTGTGTTCCCCAAAATATTGGTACCCTAATAAACTTATCTGGGGTCAGAGAACAGAAAAGCCACTAGATACTGAGGATAGGCAGTGGTAGCATACGCCTTTAATCCTAGCATTCCAGAGGCAGAAACCATCTGTTCAAGGATACAGCCAAGCATGGTGACTCACACCTTTAATCCCAGAAAGCCACACCTTTAATCCCAGGGAGTGATGGTAGAAAGCAGAAAGGTATATAAGGCATGAGGACCAGAAACTAGAAGCATTTGGCCTGGTTAAGCATTTGACTGGTTAAGCCTTTAGGTTTTGAGCAGCACAGTTCAGCTGAGAGTCATTCGGATATGAGGACACAGAGGCTTCCAGTCTGAGGAAACAAGATCAGCTGAGAAGTTGGCCAGGTGAGGTTAGCTGTGGCTTGTTCTGTCTCTCTGATCTTCCAGTGTTCACCCCAATACTTGGCTCCAAATTTGATTTTATTAATAAGAACTTCTAAGATTCCTGCTACAGTAGACCATTACCAAATATTAAATTTTCTGAAAGAATGATTTTTGTCTGTTGTACAAACACAGTAACAATCACAACAATAAAAATTGTGACTTTGCATGTCTCTAAATACCAGTGAAGTTGATCTCTATACCCATTTTCAACTCTGAATTTCTCTTCCTGTTCTGATGAATATTGTTCTTGGTGGTCTTGGGAAACTTTCCCAGGATGGAGATGTAGAAATCATCTGTGCTGAGTACACTCTTCCCACTGTGTCAGAGCACACCTGTGTCACCCTGTTCTGGTTAATGGAAGTGTATTAAGGACTAGAGAGTGTTTACCTGATTGAAGAGTGTGGACACCCCGCAGGTCATTCTACAAAGCCTAGAAAAGGGAAGAATTCTGTCTAGACACTGCAGGAACTCTCTTCTCTTAGAGAAGTCCAGCACATAAGCACATCATTCCTGGGTCCAGAACATCCCCAAGGCTCTGAGATAGGAAGACATGCCAACTTGTTCTCCCTGTTAAAAGTTAGGAAGCATTTATAGAACCATGGGATTACCTTCAGGAGCCACAGAGACTGTCTTAGGCACTGATTCTCCACTAGTAAGCTCAAATTCACAAAGCAAGCAATGTTGGGCCTCAGATAACATATCCAGATTCGATCTGTTATAACTTGGGTATTGTCTCTCCTTCCCAGGTGCTCCCAAGACCCAGTGGCAGGGCAGATGCTCTCAGAGCTCTTCACCAACAGAAAGGAGTGCATTCCCCTCCAGTTTTCTGAAGACTGTCTCTACCTAAATATTTACACTCCTGCTGATCTGACAAAGCACAGCAGGCTGCCGGTAAGCATGGGAACCACTGGTCCATACTTGTAGGTTCCAGCATCGGGCTCTTCTGTGACACTGGGAGGCGATGAGGGAAGCTTCAGGTAGGAGTACTATAGACAAGGCCTGAGTCACAAGCCCAATGATGCCAGACTTTGGTGGGGGCTGCCTTTCATCTGAGATGCTCATCTCAATCTTCCAAGCTCTCTCACACTAAAAGTAATAAGACTAGCAATAATGACTACTCTGAATTATTATGGTAAGAATTTGATTCCCAGAGTAGATATAGACTAATTTTCATGAGACTCAAAGCTGAATGTAAAGAAAAAATTGAATGATACCTTTTAAAAATATAAACAGATTTTATTTAATGTATTCAGTATAGTCCCAATACATAGGGGACTTCGGTAGATACTGCTAGTGTGCAAACAAAAGAAATTTCTTTGATTTTCTAGAATTTGCAATGTGATAAATATGACAATTAAGAAATGATTCATAATGACAGTCAGACTAACATGGATGCTATATTAGAAACAAAATGCAATTTTCTCATTAGATTTGAAGTTGTTTTCATAGAAGAAAGGTTATTTAATTGTGCTATAAAATAACATGCATTTTAATATGCACAAATGATTCCTAAGAGGACTGTGGGAATGCGATATTTTGGAATTTGAGGGGACAGGAAGCTAGTGCAGTCTGAGAAGTACTTGAGGACCTGAGTTTGATTTCCAGCACCCAGCAGAAAGTAAGATATGGTTGTGAATACTTGTAATCTCTGGGCAGGGAAAGGTCATCAGCTCAGCAGAAGTGCTGAGTCCAAGGTCCCATTGAAGAGACCCTGCTTCAAACAACAATGAGGAGGGTACCTAAAGACAGGGCCTAAGGCTGACCACTGACCTCCATGTGTATACATTTGACATAGACATACACTCCAATGTCTATACATTTGAATATAGACACATACTCCTGCTGGAGAATACCAAGATAAGCTGGACCATCCCATCTGGTCCTGTCTTGCCAACAACACACAACCCCTTGGTCTAGAGATGTTCCAGAAACACCATATTGTTCTTTGATAATCAGAAGATTTATAGATGTGTCACACTAGCGTCCATTCCTGGAGGTATCATAGAAATGAAGAGTGCCACTCTTCCCCAGAACTCCTGAAATTGGAACTGCAGTTTACAAGATCTCCACATGATCTCTATGCATGGTGAAATTATGTTCTCTGTTATTCATAATTGGAAGACCAACAGTCATTGTATTTAACATCTCCTTAGACCCTGCTATCAAATTCTGGTGTTTGAAGAAAGGACAGATGCTGTGGGATGGTCTGTATGTCAAATGCTCTGATTGGTCAATAAATAAAACACTGATTGGCCAGTGGCCAGGCAGGAAGTATAGGCAGGACTAACAGAGAGGAGAATTGAGAGAACAGAAAGGTGGAAGGAGACACTGCCAACTGCCGCCATAACAAGCAGCATGTGAAGATGCCGGTAAGCCATGAGCCACATGGCAAGGTATAGATTTATAGAAATGGATTAATTTAAGATATAAGAACAGTTAGTAAGAAGCCTGCTACGGCCATACAGTTTGTAAGCAATATAAGTCTCTGTGTTTACTTGGTTGGGTCTGAGCGACTGTGAGACTGGTGGGTGACAGAGATTTGTCCTGACTGTGGGCCAGGCAGAAAAAACTCCAGCTACAGACAAACTACATTAGATAACTGAACTTAACAAAGACACAAACACCGAATAGAGAATAGGTATTTGTGATTGGAGGATGATTTTATTTTCCTCTGTCTCCAGTTGGCTGGGTAGACTTGGGGAAGCTGTTTTCAGCTCTCTAACTTTTATTCCTGGTACTGATGACCTGGTGACACTGACTGTGACCTTCAACAGCTTTTAACTATAGGATTCTATGAATAAGCAAGAACAGTTCACTTAAGACTTCTGTGGCACCACAGACTTTCAACAGTGTGTATCTGAGGTGAGACTTTTTCCTGTCCGTGAACCATTATATTCTAGCTCCCTGTTCCTTCATGGTGCGTGACTAAAATTTCATGCTATTTCATTGCCTTGTAAGAATCATCCAACTGAGGCAGGAGAGATGGCTCAGCAGTTCAGAATGTGTACTGTTCTTCCAGAAGATGTGAATTCAGTGCCCAGTACCCATGTCAGGAGGCTCACAAAGGCCTCTAATTCCCTCTCTAGGCACCCATGCTTACCCGCACAATCCCACTCTTTACACATATGCAAACTCTAGAATAAAATGTGCCTATAAACAAAAAAGTATGTTCCAAATAATTGCACAATTAGAAATAGCAGTCTAATAGTGAAGATTCTTTTCATAGCATGGTTGTGAGTGAGAAAATTAAGATGTTTTTACTCAAAAGGAGTGTTGATATTCAGGTGAAAAAAAGTAAAATTTTGGCTAAAGCATAAAATGCATAGAGATATTTGAGTAACTTCTACAACACAAGTCATGAGGCTTCTTTACTGTACTTTGTATAATGTAAGGAACTGTATATATCACAAAGTCCCATGCTTTCTGATACAGAAACATGAGCTCTTTGTACGATGTATAACGTAATACAGATCACACATTTTTCTTAAGTCTCAAAACACCTTTCATATGATCCTTTTAAAAATGTCTATTGATTTATTGTTTGGGAATTTCATGCATGATACAATGTATTTTGATTGTATTCATACCCGCTCACCCCTTGAAATCCTCTGGGATCCTCTTCCACATCTTGCTCCCACCTCACTATATATGTATAATGACGGGGCATTATATATGTGACGGGGCAAGCTGCCTTTTGTAGGCCAAAGTGTTGAGCTGGCCTAAACTGGAATAGAGAGAAGAATTCTTGTGGCTGTGTGATGGGTACTGATGTGGTTTGGTTGATGCCTTCCTAAGTCACAGCTTTAACATCAGTATCAACACTGAATGAACTCTATGGTCTTCCCCGTTTTGCTACCCATGACTTATATAGTTATATTCTCCTTGTCCAGGTGATGGTTTGGATCCATGGAGGTGGACTAGTGGATGGGGCATCCACCTATGATGGACTGCCCCTCTCAGCTCATGAAAATGTGGTTGTAGTGACCATTCAGTATCGCCTGGGCATCTGGGGCTTCTTCAGGTGAGCTACCTGACATTCTCACCTGTGTCAGTCTCTTTCTGTTACTGTAACAAAAAGCATTGGATGTGTGATTACATAGAATTCTAATTTACTTAGCTTTGAATTTGAGATGCTGAAAGTCCAAGATTGTGCAATTTCAACAAAGGAGCCATTGTCGGGAGACTTTGGCTGTGTCACAACATGGTACATAAATAAAAATGGAAGCTAAGCATGCAGACAGATCACACGGTGGGACAAGTATCACAAAGAGGGGAGTGATGTTCCTTTAAAAATTAACTCATTCTCTTGGGAACAATCAGGGTCACAAGAGAACTGTATTAATTCCTTTCCAGGGCTGCATCTGCAGTGACCACTGAATCTCAACTTCCATAGGTCCTTTCACTGCCTACTATACCACAACACAGACCAGGACATGGGAACTGAACCTTTGGTGGGCAAACCATTTGCAAACCCAAATGATCAATATACGAGTCCTTGCTCCAACCCTAGTCAAAGTCCCATGGGTATAGACTGTTATTGTTATAACCATCTACTGTTATAGATCTACTATTTGAATACTGTAGCTGTTCTGCACAGGGCCCAGCATGCTCTGTAAGACATATTAAGTCCTGTCATTCCTCTACACAATGTTTTCCTGTAGCACGAATCTTAGAAGGTCTTATTAATAAAAACAAACCTGGAGCTGGGTATTGGGGTGAATGCTGGAAGAGCAGAGAAGCAGAACAAGCCATAGCCACCTCACCTTGCCAGTTCCTCAGCTGATCCTGTTTCCTCAGACTGGAAGCCTCTCAACTGAACTATGCTCAAAAGCCTAAAAGCTTAACCAGCCCTAGTTGCTGGTTTTCATACCTTATATGCCTTTCTGCTCTCTGCCATTACCTCCTGGGATTAAAGGCATGAGTCACCATGCCTGGCTGTTTCCAGTGTGGCTTTGAACTCACAGAGATCCGGATGGATCTCTGCCTCTAGAAGGCTAGGATTAAAGGTGTGAGTGCCACCATTTTCTGGCCTCTATGTCTGTCTAGTGGCTGTTCTGTTCTCTGACCCCAGATAAATTTATTAGGGTGCACAATATATTGGGGAACACAATATCACCACATTTTCCTATTACTTAGAATGATACAGAAGTCTTTGTCAATGCCCATAGTGCCCATTCCACCTGCATCTCACACCAGCTCCACTCACTTCTGTTCCTGTGGCCCTGGGGCCTTTGTAACTATGCTTCTCCTAGTGCAGCTCCCTCTTCCGATACTTGCAAGACCCACATGCTCATTTTATTCAGATCTCTGCTAAATGCCACTGCCTAATGAGGTCTTCTCTGGCTGTGCAATCTGAAATACCATGCTACAGTCCCACCCTGCCACCCCATTTCCCCTTTCAGACCTAATTTTATTTTTTTTCTGCTAGCTTTTCCTATATTCAATTCTTCTGTTGGTCTATGGACTTCAGCAGGAGCCAACTGTAGTTGGAGATTTCATCTGTTTGTTTTCAGATGAGCCCTAGCATTTAGACCCAAGTTGTGTGCATGGTGGGTGCCTCCTGAGTATAAAGTACCTGGATGATGAGTGTAGGGACCACCACAGAGCATCGTTGTAGGGATGAGTGGCAGGTGAGTGCTCATGTAGGTAATGTGGAGCCCAGTATTATTTCAGAGAACTCACTAAAAGCCCTAGTTTATCTCTGGTGTTTAGAGCACAGTCATGGCATCTCTGCTCCAACTCACCATTGTCTTACAGCACAGGGGATGAACACAGCCGGGGAAACTGGGGTCACTTGGACCAGGTGGCTGCACTGCACTGGGTCCAGGACAACATTGCCAACTTTGGAGGAAACCCAAGCTCGGTGACCATCTTTGGAGAGTCAGCAGGAGGTTTCAGTGTCTCTGTTCTTGTAAGTGTTTCTAACTCCATGGACCAACAGATAATCTAGGTGTATGACTGGGTTAAAAAGAGCATGTGATGGGGGAACCCACAGAGACAGCTGACCTGAGCATGTGGGAGCTCAGGGACTCTGGATCAACAGTTAGGGAGCTTCCATGGGACCAATCTAGGCCCTCTGCGTGTGTGTGACAGTTGTGTAGCTTGGTCTGTTTGTAAGGCTCCTAGCAGTGAGATAATGACCTGTCCTGGTGCTTAGCTGGCTTTTGGGAACCTGTTCCCCATACTGAATTACCTTGCCCAGCCCTGATGCATATCTAGGAGCTCAGTTCTACCTCAACTTGATGTGCCATGCTTTGTTCAAGCCCATGGGAGGCCTGCCCCTTTCTGAATGGAAACGGAGGAGGAGTGGATGGGGAGAGTTAGATGTGGGAGGTGAATGGGAGGAGAGGAGGAAAGGGAAACTGTGGCTGGCATGTAAAATAGTTGAAAAAATGTTGCATGTAAAATAAATGAAAAAATTAATTAAAAAAAAAAAAAGAGCACGTGAACAAAGCCCTAATGGCAAGTGACTTACTGACTTCCCCTGTGAGCATAAACTCTCTTCCTCCCAGGTGTTATCTCCCCTGGCCAAGAGCCTCTTCCACAGGGCCATTTCCCAGAGCAGTGTGGTCCTTAATCCTTGCCTGTTTGGGAGAGATGCCAGACCCATAGCTAAGGTATGTGTCACCTTGGACAGCTTCTGTGCCCCTTAGTCTGTTCTCCTGGGACCTTAAGGATCTCTTGCTGTGGGATTCAGCTGAGGTGCTCAAGCGATCTCTGAAGGAGAATGGCTGTGCAGGAAGGGCTACTGCTTTAAGGGACACACTACACTTCATGTGTAACGTGTTATCTAGGCCTCCAGCCATTCTGCCCACATTTTAGTATGTGGGAGACACGGTCATCTCCTGTGCATACATCAACACCCTCATTTCTAGGTGGAGAAAGTAGGACATGAAGAGACTGAATGACTTATTTAAGACAACAATGTGTCAGAGGTGGGATCTGAAGCCAAACAGTGAAACCCAAACATCCTCTGCAGCCGCACTTGACTTTGAGAACTTAAGTCCTGCTTGTGTTTCTGGGAACTGAAATTGTATCCATTTTATCAGGCACCAGAGGCATAGAGATTGTATAACAAAATCCTGTTCCTGTTCTGCTCAGTAACAGGAGTTACACTCTGGGACTCAACTCCTGTATTTGCTGGTCTAGAATACTGTCAGCAGCTATCTGTTGCCTTAGAAATTAGGAAATGGAAGAAGCCACAGTCTGCATGGAGGGAGGGAAAAGATTCGCTCTTGACCCCTGATCTCTTACAGAAAGTGGCTACTCTTGCTGGCTGTAAAACCACCACCTCAGCCGCCATGGTTCACTGCCTTCGCCAGAAGACAGAGGAGGAGCTCTTGGAAATCACACTGAAAATGGTAGGTGTGCCCATCCTAGGAGCCCCGCCCTGTCTGTATATCTAGCTCAAGGGTTCATTTGTTCAGCTATGCTCCGGCTTTATATCCCCTTAAACAGTTTCTTGCCTCTCAGAATTGTCAACTTTCTATCTAAATTGAGATTTTTCATTGCTTTCTTGTTATGAAATATTTCAAATATCAGAAGGTCTGATAATAACATGATGAGAAATTATATGACAACCCCCCTGCTTTATCAAAACATAATATTTTGAGAAATGGCATACTGTGTGAGGAGCTCAGCAGTTAGGAATCCTGAGGTCAGGCTGACTGACCCTGGAGCCGGGTTCTGAGAGGGGTGCAGTTTACAATAAAACCAGTGAGATGTCTGTCAGGGTTTTGGAAGGTGGCGGTAGTCAAATGATGGGGCTGCCCATGGGGACTTGTCTTGAGCCAAGGGCACTTTTTCACTGGGAGTAACTGACTCCTTACGCTCTACATATGGTCTTCAAGTCCCCCATAGATAAGATAGGAAGACTTCGGAAGCGCCTGTCACCTCCTAGTCCTCATTCACCACGACTATAAATGGAAGTGGGTAGAGCTGAAAATTTGCTGCAATTAAGGAAAACACCATAATGATTTGTTTGTGTGTGGGTTTTACACTTAGAAAACCCTGCAATGGTTTGGTTTAGGATCTTCCTGTGTAAAGTGTTAGGCCTGAAATAGTTGTAGATCAAGAATTTGAGCTGCGTAAAATGAGGAGAACCTGTGTGCGTGTGATATGTTCATTCTCTCAGTGTATTTCATAACTTCCTGCTCATATAACCTTTATGTAGTATGTGGGGGCCGTTGGGGTGTGTATTTACTTATTTCTGGTGTATTTTAGTCTGATTGCTGCAGACACCTTACAAGTGGTGCAGATCATGTTTATTGTCACTGTGGTTTTCTTGTTAATGCCATCATAGTTCTTCTGGTATACATTGCTGTGTCTGGTGATACATTAAAATATGCTCTCATAAAAAAAACTATACTATCTTAACATCATCATTTTCAGATCTTTAAGACACAGAATGTTCCCTATTCCCACATATAACTATCAACCTGAGTTTTGGGGATGAGACATGCAACAGAAGACGTTTAAGGAAAGTGTCACAATTTATGTTGGTTGGTATAGAAAATAAACTCACAGCATACTGGTAGCCCAGTTTTCTAGATTTTTTCCAAGGTATTCACTTAATTAAAGTTCTAGGATTGCCATCAATCTACCTACCAATTCATCTGCCAACAATCTATTCATCTTTATAACCGAGTCCTGTTCATCACCTTTTTCATCAATCTAGTAGAGATCCATCTAAAACTTTGAATTAATCCCTTTCCAATCTATTCATTTTCCATGAATCGTTCAGTCAATCTCTACCTACATGCCTTCACCCAGACCTCCAAAACAATAGTCTGTTCTATATCTCCCTATTACTTTTCATCTGTATTTTTAGTGAATCCACCTAAATAAACAGTACTTGTATTGATCAGCTGCATCTGTACATCCATGTGATGTCTTTGTCTCCATCTATTTTTGGTCCATACAGAAGGGAGCTAAAAGGGAGACAATGAGGATATAAACTGAATGCTTTTCTGATCGCAACAAAGGAATGCCCAGAATGCAATGCGTTGCAATGAGCATGCAGGATTTGGGGTTTTCTCATCTCAGATAACTTTGTTAAGCTTCCTTGAACAGAAAAAGAAATATATTGTACAGAATTTTCAAATAATAAAAATGTCCTGGAACAAATGGCTTAGGATGTGGCTGGATCCAGACACTCTGAGTATACTGTTGGGGATGTACCTATCTCCATTCTTTAGCTCCCTATTCTTATTTGAGGGAAAATGGGGGGGTTCTCTCTAAACTAGTTTGCTTTCTTAGCAGGTTAAAGGTTTTAGAATTCTAGACTAATACTCTATATGCTTGGGAGGTAACTGTACTAAACAATTCAGCAGTAATGTTAAGGGTATACTCAGTTTTCTTGATCTTTTACCAAGATCTCTGATTTCTGTGAGGCAGAGTGTGGAGAAGAGACAGAAAAACCAACTGAGAAGTTCCACCACTGCATTAATCCAGGCAAGGCATTTCCTAGACACAATGCTCTGGGTCGTACACAGTTGCCTGCATTCCTGAGGAAGGGGTGAGGAAGGAGAAAGGTAGGGGTGATGTTGAGGGGGAAATGCTGTTCTGATGCACATCCCAGCTTCAGCCTTGTCTTCACCCTAGGCACTGTGTGCCCCCTGCCACTGCCTTGACCTAATAATTCTACTCTCCAGGGGAGACATCAGGGTGTTGTGCTGGAGAAAACAGATGAGGGAGAGAGGCAAAGAGATGGAGAGCACAGGCAGAGGCCCCAGACATCCTCTCCATGCTCTGGAGAGCCTGAGCGGGCCCCAGGTCCTGTCTTTTTACTGCAACTGCCCCCATCCTGTTTCACCATATGCCCAGATCCTGAGGATCCAGCATAGGGTCTTCTAATTCTTGGTCCTGCCAAGGAAGGATCAGGAGAAAGAACCTAATATCTTAGGGTGAAACTCAAAGGATCTACTTATGTCTAAAGGAAGTTCTTCACCCACTTTCTGTGATGTTCTCTCCACAGAAGTTTGGTGTTCTTGATTTTCTTGGAGACTCCAGAGAGGTAAGGGCCTTTGCTTTCTGTATTACAAGTATTGAGTCCTACCCATTAAAGGAAAGAAAAGAACTCTCCTTTGTAGAGCCCTATTGGTTCTTATGTGTATTCTGCTCAGGTCCAGAGAGGGAAAGTCACTTGTTTGGTAATACAGTCCTGGCAGCCAGGAGCTACCAGGGTAGCCTGATTCCAGGTTCAGTGCTTCTACTCAGCAACTGAATTCCCTAGAGTCACCTGTTCCTCTCCAGAGGACGTTTTCTGCTTCTAAAATGATCTGTAGGAAAAGGATGAACTAGACCTTTCAAAGAGCTGAGATGACTCACTAAGAGTCCAGGAGCCCTCACCGAGGAACACAAGTCTCATGGGATGACAAAAGGCTGGTGTATGAGAGGGGAGACTGACCAAAATCTCAATGATGAGGATACTGCCCCCTCCCAGCATCCAGAATACAACCATGGTACCTCTCCTCTCCCCCTGTCCTTCTGCTTCCTAGCACTGACTAGGATCTGGTGACATTAGGTGTGTAGCATCTCCAGTCTTGGCCTTCCTGTTCCCTCCCAGGGGAATCCTTGTTCTTACTATGTAGGAGGAAGGTTTAAGAGCTGGGACAAGACAGTGAAGAAGACAAGATTTTCTACTTTCTTAGAAACTTCTCTTCTAGTGGGGAAAATTAATTGATAAATTGTGTTATGTATTTGGAAGTGGAAGAGGAGAGAGAGTTGGCGAGTAGTTTGTTTGAAGGGCAGATTTGGGTTATGGCTTGAAGAATCAAGCCAAGCTGGAGGGAAGTGAAGTCAGCTATCTGAAGCCTAGAAACATTCCCCTGTAGCTGCAAAGGCCTGCTGCAGGATAGTGTGTGTGAAGTAGAGGCAGTCAGGACAGAAACAGACTTGAGTCTGGGGAGGTGGAAGAGGAATGAGATGGGGCTGGCTATCAAGAGACTTGGGTTGTGATTCAGCATGACAAGGGTGGGGGTGGGGCGTGTATCCGGAAGGGTCTGAATGGAGCAGTGAAATGTGTTGAGTTTGCAAACATTTCTTTGACTGCGATGTGGAAATAGGTAACAAAGGAAGGGCAGGGGAGGGGCAGAGACCTGGTAGTGGCCACTGTGTGACTACAGCATAGGCAAGAGATTCTGGTGTATATGCCAAGTCATGGCGGGGTGGAAGCATCAAGCAGTAGGTGTGGCAGCAGGATCCTGAATCTGAGAGTTCACACCTTGAACTGCAAGCATGAAGTAGACAGTGCCAACCAGAAGTGATGAGCTTTAAGCTTTCAGATCTCCCAGTGGCTGACATACTCCCTTCAGCAAGGCCACACCTTTTAAAGCTTCCTAAACAGTGTCACCAACTGGTGGACAAAGTGTTCTCATAGAGAACACTTAAACCACACACATACACACACAAAATTGTGTATCACTTGTCAATTATAATATATTTATAGTTAAAAATCATGTACAATTTTAAGTACATATGTAAAATTGCATATAATTTGTTACATACACACACACATATATATATATATATA
>CABHPR010111345.1:0-15983 GCA_902168415.1 Peromyscus melanophrys
AGAGAGAGAGAGAGAGACAGAGACAGAGACAGAGACAGAGACAGAGACAGAGAGACTCACAGAACAAGTGGTTAATTAATGGGTGGTCTTTGTCCTTAGACAGCACTGCATAAATAATAATAATAACAAAGTTGTCATGGTGGAAAGTATGGATATTATGCCTTATCCCAACAGCATGATTGCCCTTTTATCAAGGTTGGTCTAGTTTCTGCATAAAAAAAAATGGTACAAGCATTTGTACCATGTTGGTTTAGTACAAACATTGTAGACTTACCTGAGTTCCTGTGATACTCTTATATTGGAAATTATTCATCAACACAATGGTAGGTAAAGTCTTCAGATTGTCCCCTTTCACTATGTAAAGGATTTGAATTTTTATTTCATAGAAGCATATCCATTTAAAGTATAATTAAATGCTGATAAACATGGCAACCTTGTGGACTTTAATTTTTTATTAAGATCATAATGATGAATGTCATCACAAATTTGGAATCATTGTGGTGGTTTGAAAGAAAGTCATGCCCACAGGGAGTGGCAGTATTAGGAGATGTGGCTTTGTTGGAGTAGGTGTCGTCTTGTTGGAAGGAGTGTGTCACTGTAGGGGTGGACTTTGAGGTCTTGTTTGCTCAAGCTTCCCTCAGTGTGACACTGAGACCACATCTTGCTGCCTTCTGATCAAGGTGCAGCTAGTGTTATGTCTGCCTACCTGCTGCCATGATCCCCACAATGATGATAATGGACTAAATCTCTGAAACTGTAAGCCACCACCTCAATTAAATGTCTTCCTTTATAAGAGTTGCTGTGATCATGTCATCTCTTCATAATAAATAGAAACCCTAACTAAGACAGTCACCCATCACAGTGGGGAACTCATAACAAATTGACTTGATCCAAGTCAAAGAAGTAGACTAGACACAAGGTTGTAATGGCACATATTAGCTCAAGTCAATCTCATTCATCCTAGTTTAAACACATGCTCATTGTTTATAAGCATATTCCTACAGATGTCAAAGAACGTGCAGCTTATGCATATAGCAAGCTAGTAGTGCAGGAAGTTAGTGATGCAGAAGCCTCTCTCAACCATAGTTGATAGGAGCCAGCGTAGCAATATCCATAGTGGAAAAGGCTCATAAAACATGCCTTGTTAGGATCTTCCTTATAACTGTTGTTAACACATCCAAAATAAAATATTGTCACTCAAATTGTCAGGTCTTACTGGCCTTTGTGGGAAGCTCACTAAACATACATCCTCTTATTGGAATATAAAGGCAACTGGCAATCATTTAAATCAAATTCTGGTTCTATCCATCTTCTCATTTCTTTCTGTTTTTATAATGAAAGCTCAGAAGGTACATATTTTGATGACTGTAATCATTCCTAAGTTAATTGTATTTCATGTTGGCCCTCTCAGCTGAGTTGTTTGTGTTCCTGTTCTTTAAATAGTCTTTACAATCCTTGATGATCACATCCATTTCTCTTCTGATTCATGCTAACGTCTTAGACTACTAAAGACTGAACTATGTGGTGTGTATAGTTAAGGACTTTATATAAAATAACAGGGACATCTGCTTGATCATACAGCTAGGCCTAGTATATGAGTATGGCCTAGATCCTAGATCAGCTTGGATACCTTCTCTTGTACTAGGCACTGCTGCAAATTTTATGTCATTAACATTTTCTTTTAAATTGTATTAAAATCACACACCACCATATCATATGTTTCACCTATGAAGTTCATAAAAGTAAGTGGTCAGAGTTCTGTTTCACTTTCTCAAGCAGAGAAACTGTAGCCATTCCCCTTTTATTGTTTACTAAATTTCAAAGACAGCATTTTGACATGTCTTGCAGGACTCTGTTCTAGAAACTTTACTGAACATCAAGTTTTCTGTTTGAGTTGTTCATTCCCTGTACACTTAAGTATATGTTACCAGGTTATTTATAGTACTCACCTGGTTCCTCAGGTTTAATGAACCTGAAATGGAACTAACAAGATAAACCTGGCTGGTGTCCTGAGGCAATCTACTGATATTCATTGGCTGAAGGTACTCACTGGTTTAGTACAATGGATTTTGTCAGAAAACAGATGTAAAAGATTAAGAATCATCTTAATTCATCAATGTGATTACAGGGGAAGTTCAGTTCAGGCACTCTCTCCACTCTTGCTTGGAGTCTTTGCTGGGGTCATCCTTGTGGATTCCTGGGAATTTCTCTAGCATCAGGTTTCTCCCTAACCCCATAATGGCTTCCTCTATCAAGATATCTCTTTCCTTGCTCTCCCTCTCTGTCTCTCCAACTAGATCATCCAATTCCCTCATGTTCTCATCCCCTTCTCCCAGTTGACTGAGGAGATCTTATCTATTTACCCTTCCTAGGACTATGTGGGACAAAACTTGTAGGCCTTCTGAATAGGGGTGACAGTTGTGTGGCTTGGGCAGTTTGTCGGACCAGGATTTATCCCTAGTGCATGAATTGGCTATTTGGAGCCCATTTCCTATGGAGGGATACCTTGCCCAGCCTTGATGCAGGGAGGAGGGTTTGGTCCTGCCTCACCTTGATATGCCAGACTTTGTTGATTCCCCACGGGAGGCCTTACCCTCTCTGAGGAGTGGATGTGGGGGTTTTGGGGGGAGCTGGTGGGAAGCTGGAGGAGGGGAGGGAGGGGGAACTGTGGTTGGTATGTAGAATGAAAAAAAAACTTAAATAAAAAAGAGTCATCTTAATATAGAAATTTTACACCTTTTATTGTTTCCTAGCTTACAATGTATACATCATTAGCTTGAAGGATTTGTAAAAGATAGCATGAACTATGTGGACTGGTCAAGGTAAGAATATACTTTAGAAAATCACCTGTAATTCACATCACCATTAGTTATTTTTATTAGTTATTCCTTAAACAAAAAGACAGTTCATTCTCTGCAAAACCAGAGTGATTTTTCTATAACCCACAAATCCAATATTAGGTCAAAATGGATGGATCAAAGTATCTGTGAATCATGATTTCCTTTGACATACGACTTCTTATGGAGAACCTCGTGCTGTACTAACACTTCTTGCAAATTCCAGTTGTTTTTCTCAAATAGTTTTCATCCTTCATCAGTCCAAAAGCTATGTGCCTATGACCAATGATAGGTCTCCAAACTGATAAACGATCCCAATTCCCCATTTTAATGACTTCAAGAATTTCTTCTTATGATTTTCTTGTCACATGTCTATCCACCAGAATTCACTGAAACAACTTACTTATTTCCATCTTAGCTGTTTCATGCTGTGGTCTTTTGAATTAAAAATATCTCCAATAGGATCAAGCATCTGAATACTTGTTACCCAGTGGTGGTGCTTTGTGGAGAAATTATGGATGACCACAGCCTTGCTAGAGGAAGCATATTACTACAGGCAGGCTATGAGAGTTTAAACCCTACCCCCTTTTCCAGTTCACTCTCTGCTTCATGCTTGTGGTTAATGATGTCTTTAGCTCCATCTTCCAGCTCCTGCCATCATGTCTGATGCTTGCTGGTCTGCCTCCCCAATATGACAGTTATCCCTCCAAAACAGTGGCTCTCAAACCTGTGGGTTGCAACCCCTTTGGGGTCAAATGACCCTTTCACAGGGATCAGCTAAGACCATTGGAAAACACAGATATTTATGTATCACAATTCATAATGGTAGCAAAATTACAGTTATGAAGCAGCAATGGAAATAATTTCACGGTTGGGGTCACCCCAACACGAGGAACTGTATTAAAGGGTTGTAGCATTGGGAAGGTTGAAAACCCCTTCTCTAGAATCACAAGACATTCTTTCTGTAGTTACTTTTGGTCATAGCATTTTGTCACAGCAACAGAGAAGTAACTAATACACATGCTAAATTGTTTTCCACCAAAAAACGTGTGGTCTAAGATGCTATTTTCAGTTTTAAATTTTTTTATGTTTTTATTGGCACAAACCATGACTACATATTGGTGGGGTGTTATGGAGCTGAGCCTGCTGCCATCATTCCGCCTGTGACACAGTAGTCACTGATGGTTTCAAGTACGAAATACCAAGATGTAGAGAGAACAAAGAAACTTATGTAGGTATTAACAGTAGAAAAATGATGCAAGCAACTGCAGATTTAAACTTCACAAAAGACTGTGGGTTGTAAACCCTAAATTAAATACCTGTGTTGCTACTAGAGAATGTGAGAAAGTCCACCAGCCATTATTACACTCTTTGATAATACTGTCAATAACATTCACTGTGCTAAGAGCTAAGTAATAGAATTCTAATCCAGCCATTTCACCATATCATACTCAGAAAACTCTGCTCCAACCTGCCTCCCATTCAGTTCTATATAGCTATAATTGGTGAAGAAAACACACACACACACACACATACACATACACACACATAAACACACGTATAAGATGTGCAGTGTAGTATGATTCATGTATAACATATATACATATGTGTGTGTGTGTGTGTGTGTGTGTGTGTGTGTGTGTTCTGAAATGATTACTTATTCTGCTAACAGCATGCCTACAACCTCATTGCCCTACTTTCTCTGTGTGTGGTAAGAACATTCAGATCTATTCTCAGTGAATTCCAAGCACATACACTATATAGTTGGCCACAGGTGCTCTGTTGTACTTTTGTTCTCTCAAGTCTTTGCATTTTCCTCTAATTATATATAATTGACTTCAAGAATTACTTATGAAACATTGTGTAAGTATTTTTGCTTAGATACTTTTTAATATAAGAACCAAGACCAATTCTCTAAACATTACTTTTTAAAAATTGCTATTTGCTTTCTTAGTTGGGATTTTTTGTCAATGTTTCAAAACCATGAAGAAGTTCCTGACAATTAATTTTCAAAAAAATATGTAAAGTAATGAAAGTGGGTTGAGGTATAGTTCAGGTGCAGAATACCTCCTTGGAATTTATTTTAAAAGAGAATATATAGATATAGATATAGATATAGATATAGATATAGATATAGATATAGATGCGTGTATGTGTGTGTGTGTTTGTATGTGTGTGTGTGTGAGTGTGTGTATGTGTGTGTGTGTGTGTGTGTGTGTGTGTGTGTGTGTAGTTTTTCAAAATTTCTGTGTTGCTAAGCACTGCTTTCATAATGCATGTATTAGCTGATATTTTACAATCACCCTATAGCATAACAAAAATTACCTCATTTTCCCACCAAAGAAAACTTATGAACAAAAAAGTAAGTACATCAGCACAGACCACAGCAATAAATGGCAGAACTGGGCATCAGAGTTGGGTGGTCTATGCTCTCAGATGAGGTACCTTTATAACCACTGTGAAATGCCAGATCTAGTTTAGTGTTTGTTATTTCAGCATTAAGCCCTATGTTGCTGAACTATTACTGCTCTCTTCTCTGTCTGTAACCACATATAGAAAGACTTTAATATCTCTAATGATATGAGGTCACATTAATGTGGTTTATTTTTCATTTCTCTTCAAAGATTCGATTCTCTGATCCAGATCTCTACCCTATATTGACAGTCAATTTTGTAGCATCTAAATAACTTTCCACTCCACTTTCTTTCACGAAACACGCATTTTAGCAAAAATATAAGGATGTATAACTAGATTTGGAGCATATCAAACATTTGGCATTTATTTATTATTTATTTATTTTATTGTAAGCCCCACTAAAAGATTATTTTTTATTATAGGAAAAGACTGTAAAGAATTTATGTATTTGCAATAACTTCAGAAGTTGTTAAAAATTTATTTAGAATATCAAAACCGTTTCCCAGATGCACTGATTTGCTTTTCATGATTAAATTAGCTATTTTCTGTCATCAGAGAACTTTTAAGAAATTATATACAAATGAAATTAAGGACAAAACATTAAGGAAGGAAGAAGAATATGACAAACAGAGATGAAGTATTTTACACAGCATTGTCAGAGCACAGTCTAAGAATGGAGTACTGGGAGAAGAATCTGGAGTGCTTGCGAGAACACTCCTGAAAACAAGGTAAGAGTCTTAGGACCTCAGCTTCCTCAAGACCATGGCCTTGTTCTTCAAATGTGTTTTTGCGACCCTCCCAGGTGTAGCAGATAGGAGTGAGTTGACTTCAGATTACTCCTTATTGCTTATTGTTGTTATGCAATTAAATGTTTAAACTGTCCTTTATATGCCTCTAGGGAAAACCATGTTTTTGCAATGTGCATCTGGTCCTTGTGAACACAGCCTGAACTCATTAGAACTTGACTTAGGTGATCTTTCTTCACACTCAGAGTGTAAATTGTCTGTGTCTATGGATAAAGTTGGCTATTGCATGGGACTTTAGTCCACCTCATTTATTTTTCTCCCAGGTCCCACTTCCTTCCGAGCAGTAGGCAAGAGGCGCACCAACATGGACTTGAAGTCATCTGAGAGGTAAGAGAAAGGGGACCCTGACAGGAGGTGAGTGAGCATAATGGGGCAGAAACCAGGGAAGGCGATGCCTTATGTCAAGCCTGAGCACATTTTTTAAAGAAAGAAGAAGCACAAGCATTAAAATCACAGCTCTTAGATTGCTCGCAAATTGATTATGATTATAATTACTGGTTCCAGAAGAAATGGAACTTTAGATCAAGAAGTATGGGACAGAGCCTGAAAGAATATCTAAAAGGTATACAAACATGTGGAAAAGATCCCTGTTCAATTTTGGATCACTTAGGCATTAATTTGGATTGGTATTAAAATACTTAAGGAAGGTAAGGAGGATATTAATCATGAGGAAGAGATGGCTAATTCATTGAATTAATATAAACTGGATAATCAAAACTTAAAATTGGTAAAAAAAAAAAAAAAAGTGGCAAAAAACAGATGATTATCCCCACTCAGGAAAAACAGAAAGTTAAAAACAGTGCCACCAATAACTGGCTGTGAAAGATCTCTCAGCTCTTTTACTGGAGCCTCCTTTAAATATGTATTACCTGAAAATGCCCCTGAATCATGAGGTGAGAAATGTGATAATCAATCTCATCTTGAATTCTCTTCACTTCTGATTAGGACTTAGGAGAGCCTATGAAAAAGCTAAGTTTACAACCTCGGCTAGCTAGAACAAGGAAAAATGAATTCCTTCACCAATTCCTTCCTGACATCAAGAACCACCCTTGGTATTTCCAGTGCAATTTCAGCAAAATCAAAATATTTATTATGGAATAGACATAGATCAGACGCTGTGCAATATTTGGAACAGCTAGTTGCTAGAACATCTGTTCACACACACACACACACACACACACACACGTCCAATAGACAAGACAATTTAAAAACACTTAATAACTTCCAGAAGTTATTAGAGGTATTAATTGGCTGCATCCTACTTTAGGAAAACCTAATTATTCACTAACCAATCCATTTAAAACTCTAGAAGGAGAGATGCCTTTGGATAGTCCTGGCATATTATCTTGAGAGACAAGAAAGGAACTACAGCTACTTGAATGCAGACTAAAAGAGGCACTTGTGTATCGTGTGGATCCTTCATTTCCTTTAAACTTACTTATTTTCCCCATTAAATTGTCTTTTATAGGTATTATAGCACAAAAGGATAATCCTTTGGAATGGATTTATACCATAAGGGCCATAAAATACTAACTGCTTACCTTATTCTTCTTACTTAATTTGTAAATTAGGGAGGACCTGATGTCAACAACTATATGGACTTGATCCTTGCTGTATTATATTACCCTTAACTAACAAGCAGTTTTTAAGAGCATTACAAAACTCTACGGATTTTCAAATTTCATTTACAGATTACTATGGGAGGATAGGAAATCCTTCTCCAGCTGGAAAGCTATGGGATTTTTCTCATACAAACTGAATTTGTGATTATAAAAATGGTCCAATCTTCTCCCATTCCACAGGCACATATTTATTTTATTGATGATTCATCTAAGGGTAGGAGAGGTATTCATGGTCCAGATATTCAACAATCTATTAATACTTCTTTTTCCTCAGCCCAGTAGGTGGACCTGGGTCTTTTGATTCATCTATTACAGTTAATTCACATTTCATTAAATATTGCCTCTGATTCTGCTTATATTGTAAGATTATTTCTAGATATAGAAACTGCTGTAATTTCATCTTCACATTCTGATATGTTCCCTTTACTACAGGGACTACAATATCCAGTTAGAGTTTTCACAAATTCTTTGTTTATTACTCATACTCGTTCATACTCTAACCTCCCTGGCTTTATTGCAGAAGGAAACAAGATAGCTGATGCATTAACCTACCCTATTTTTACCTCACCAGAACAGGAATATCAACACTTACACATTAATTCTAGTAGATTTCATGTACAGTACCACATTCTGCTTAGACAAATGACACAAATTATGCAAGAAAGATTTTTTGGTACTTTCCTATACTGTAATAATCCTATAGATTGAGTTAGTCCCATAGGTAAAAATACGAATAAATAATGGCAAACAAATGTCACTCACTTTGCTCTTGTGCCTTGGCTGCCATACCTGCACATTTACTTTGATACATATATTAAATTTCTTTGGCTGTACCTTAATTCTCAGAAAATTATTCTATAGTATATTCTTCTCTTATACAAACTTTTGGTGTTATGGGAGTGTCTACTTTTTATAAAAACTAACATTGTACCAGCCTATAGTAGTAAAAAAACGTAATATCTGTAAATAATGGAATATTAATCATATTACATGCATTTCTTATAATCCTCATGGCCAGGGTATAATTGAAAGAGCATATTATAACAACAATTATTTTAAAAAAAAAAACAAAAAAGTGGGAGCACCAAGGGACATTCTTCCATTTTCCTTATCTGATCTAAAATTTCTAAATTTGTCTCCAGGTGATATTTGCTTGCGAGCTAAAAAACATTTCTCTATAGAACAATCTATCTTTAGACAGGTCTGTGTGGTTTTAATTATTTGAGATTGGAAGCCTGGTTAGCTGAAGAAAATTGGGAAGGGACATGCATTAGTCATTGCATATGGATCCATTGAAACTTTATGGATTCCTCTTCAGCTCCTCTTGCCACGAGCCACCAAGGACAACCGTGGAGGGCGAGAAGACAGTGGAAGTCTTCAGAAAGATAGCAAACCTCCAGTTAACAAGAAAAGATAAATACCAACCATATTATCAGAAATCAAGTCTGCCTGTTTGGGACCAAGTTTAAGCCCTGTGCACCCAGGGAGAAGTTATTCTCTGCAACGCACAGAGCCTTATGTCACCTGAGAATTTCTTTCTGGTGATGCTAGCTGCTTTGACCTGTATCATCTGCAGTGAGTGTCTCTGAGCACATGTATTGGTTTTATGTACTGGTCTCATCCTCCTTGTCTTCAACTTGTAGATTGGATAGATTCATCTCCTTTTATTTTGACTAATGATTTTGTGTCTATGACTGGACCTTGGGACAGCAATAGACTCATTCATTCATATGAAGATGGGATTGCTTTTATTTTTTCCTTAGGATTAAAAGTATTTCCTATTTGCACATGACATCATAAGATTCATATTCTTATTTAAGGTAAATATGGGCTTATGTTCTAAAAGATACCAGAATTACTAATCTTATTGGTCTCTTTCAAAGCTACTCTCTATATTCTTCTGATAGATATAATAATGTAACATAGTACTGGACATAATTTGGATCCCTTGATTGCAAATTATTACATACAATACTTTCACTACAATACTTTCACTGTTCTAATATTATGTTTACAATTTTTTGCTTATAGGATACTCATGCATCATGTGACAACTAGATTTATCGACAACATCTCAAATCAAAAGCACTCTTGATATCCTATGTTTAACAACTCAAAAAGGGGGAGATGTCAGAACATGGTCCAGAAATGAAGCAATGTGAGAATTCTGAGTGCTTGTGAGAGCATTCCAGGAAAATATGACAAGAGTCTTATGATCTTAGTTTCTTCAAAAACACAGAACTGTTCTTGGAATGTGTTTTTTTGCCCCTCCCGGGTGTAGCAAAAAGGAGTGGGTTTACTTCAGATTATGCATTTATTTCTTGCTGATGTTATTTAAATATATGTTTAAACTATCCTTTATATGCCTCTAAGAAAACTATGTTTTTGCCAAATGTTGTTTGTCCTTGTGACTGTATAGAGCTTGAACTCATGAGAACTCTGCTGAGATGACCTTTCTTAACGCTCAGAGAATAAGTTTTCTAAGGTTCTGAATAAAGTTGGCTATTGTGTGAGACTTTACTTCACCTCATTTGTAGACTTCTTTCTCCCAAGTCCTAATGCCTTCAGAATAGTGACATAGCATGATGCAAAGAACATACTTTCTCAATTAGGAAGCAACTAATAAACTCGTTTAGACATTGAATAATCATTACTATCATTAGCTATGCATGATGAGGTGAGAAAACAGCCAATCAGCTGGTGCCCCAGAGTGTACACTGCTACAAAATCTTTCTTCCACACCAAAGTTATCCAAGTGAATATATCAGTGAATTCAAATAGGAATATAGTATAAACAGAAGCTGACTCAGCACAAGTTTGCATTTGTATTTACAAGCCCTGAGAAGAAAATGACACATGAGTATAATTTTTTCTAAGCATTCAATTTCTCTCTGTGAAATTAAATATAAGAATTTATAGGAAATTATATTTTAAAATTCTCTGAGTCTAAATTACATCCTTGCAGTTGAACAGATAGATGACTCATTTCATGTATTATGAGACAATTGTTCATTCTTACAAGTAGTTGAAGCATCTAATTTAATTCAGAATTTGAGATGGCCTCTGGGACTGGAAATGTAAGAGCCGTGACACTGCTGAGGTTTAAGAGGTTGAGGGTTTGCATTTCTTCTGTGAAGTGTCACATTCAGCACTTCCCCATATTTGAAGCTGACTCCTACTAATTGCACTCACTCTCTTGAACTGTAGCACTGATCAAATCACACTGGACTTATATTCCATAATCAGAGATTTAGCTGTAATTAGAGTTAGGGTTTTGAAATAGTCTTTGTTACTGAGCTATGAAAAAGAAGCAGAAATAGACTAGAATCATCCCCTGAGTCAAGGGATCCTAAACTTTTACAATTCTGTGTATCATGATTTATGCCAAAGAATGTCATATCCAACCATTGCCCTTCTCGAGTTTATCTCACAGAGATGGCTCTGGTGTTTGATTCCTTTCAACTGAGAAGGAACGATGTATGACACATACAAATGATTTTTCACTTTTACTATTAAATGTAGAAAATACAAGTATTTTATAAAATTACCCTGTTGTATCTTCCACAAAACACAGAGCATTAATTTTGTTGGTGAAAATAGGTAAATGTACAATAAATATTTTCAAGAGTAATAATACAAATACTTATAAGTATTATATATATTATTGAATATATAGCTACATATGTATTTCCTCTCAAATATTCCAGAAATATACCTTATAATATATGTCACTGAATAAAATCTCTTGACTTGTAGGCCACTAACTGTGTCTGTATCCTGAATAGTTTGCTAATCTGCAGTAAGAACAAAGGTGGTCCAATTACTGTAGCATATTGTTAATGACATCTAACAGAAATTCCCTTCTAGAATTCCATATAGTTTTTGCAAGTTAATATTCCATTTCACAAATAAGTCTTTTCCCAGATCCAGTTACTGTAGTCTAAATTCAGCTCTTCCAAGATTCCAATGTTGTTGAACTCCACTTATGTAGAACATTATTAGCTCAATGATTAATACTCTACTTATATTTGATTGATAACATTGCATTAATAAAGGAGTAATGGAACTAAATAGAATATTATTTTCTCTCCTTCTGTAAATGCCAATAATTGTGGCATGTTTGTGTCTAGTTTCCTACTTCAGATGATGAAAGAACCTTATTAAAAACAGACAGCTGGGGTAACTACATACCAGCCCATACCTCTGGCAGAAGCTCCTCTTCCCCCAGAGTCCAGGCCACCATCCTGAACATCGCCCCCGACACACATTAATATGACCAACAACAAAATAACAGGAATTAACAATCAATGGTCATTAATATCCCTCAATATCATTAGACTCAATTCACTAATAAAAAGACACAAGACAATGGAATGAATACAAAAACAGGATCGATCCTTCTGTTGCATATAGGAAAAGCAAATCAACATCAAAAATAGACATCACCTCAGAATAAAGGCTTGGAAAAAATTTTCCAATTAAATACATTTAACAACCAAGCAGATATAGCTATCCTAATATCTAGAAAAATAGACTTCAAATCAAAATTAGACAAAAGAGATGGAGAAGGACATTTCATACTCGTTAAAGGAAAAAGCCAACAGGATAATATCTCAATTCTGAACATCTATGCCGCAAATGCAAGGGCACCAACATTCATAAAAGAAATATTATTAAAGCTTAAATCACACTTCAAACCAAATATATTAATAGTGTTGGACTTCAACACCCCACTCTCACCAAGGACAAGCCATCTAGACAGAAACTTAACAGAGAAATCGGGGAACTAAAAAACCTTATGGCTGAAATGGACCTAACAGATATCTACAGAACATTTCACTGAAACACAAAAGAATATACCTTCTTCTCAGCATCTCATAGAACCTTCTCCAAAATTGAACACATACTCAGTCACAAAGCAAGTCTCAATAGGTACAAGAAAATTGAAATAATCCCCAATATTTTACCAGACCACCATGGATTAAAGGTGGATTTCAACAACTACAGAAACAACAGAAAGACTATAAAATCAAGAAAACTGAACAACTCTCTGCTGAATCATCACTTGGTCAAGAAACAAAATAAGAAATTAAAAACTTCCTAGAATTCAATGAAAATGGATGCACAACATACCCAAACTTATGGGATAAAAATGAAAATGGTGATAAGAAGAAAGTTCATAGCACTAAGTGGCTGCATAAAGAAATTAGAGAATTCCCATGCCAGTATCTTAACAGCACACATGAAACATCTAGAACAAAAAGAAGCAGCAAAACCCAGGAGGAGCAGAGAGCAGGAAATAATCAAACTCAGGGCTAAAATCAATAAAATAGAAACAAAGAGAACAATACAATGAATCAATGAAACAAAGAATTAGTTCTTTGAGAAAATCAACAAGATAGACAAACCTTTATCCAAACTAACTAAAAGGCAGAGATAGAACATCCAAATTAACAAAATCAGAAATGAAAAGAGGAACATAACAACAGACACTGAGAAAATCCAGAGTCATTAAGTCATACCTCAAAAACCCAAACTCCACAAAATTGGAATATCTAAAAGAAATGGACGATTTTATCTATTCCACTTACCAAAGTTAAATCAAGATCATATAAACAATTTAAATAGACTTGTAACCTTGAGGGAAGTAGAAGTAGCTATTATAAGTCTCCCAACCAAAAAAAAAAAAAAAAAAAAAAAAAAAGCAAAAAACAACAACAACAACAAAAAAAAAAAACAACCAAACAACAACAAAAACTTAGGGTCAGATGGTTTCAGCACAGAATTCTACCAGACCTTCAAAGAAAAATTAATACCAATACTCTTCAAATTATTCCACAAAATATAATCAGAAGGAATATTACCAAATTAATTTTATGAGGCCATAGTTACCCTGTTACCCAAACCACAAGACTCAACAACAACAACAAAAAGAGAATTATAGACCAGTCTCCCTCATGAACATACATGCAAAAATACTCAATAAAGAGTACTAGTAAACTTGAATCCAAGAACACATAAAAAGATCATCCACCACTATTACATGAGATACTTCCTAGAGATGCAAGGATGGTACAACATATGAAAACCTGTCAATGTAATTCACCATATAAACAAACTGAAAGAAAAAAAATGATCATCTCGTTAGATGCTGGAAAAGCCTTTGATAAAATCCAACATCCTTGTAGATTCCTGGGAACTTCCCTTAAACCAGGTTTCTCCTTTTCCCCATAATGTCTCCCTCTGTCAAGATATTTCCCTTATTGCTCTCTCACTCTGCCCCTGTTCCAGCTCGACCATCCCATTCCCCCATGCTCACATCCCTCATCCACCAGCCTCCATTGCCTGAATCTTCATCCCCAGTTTACTCAGGAGATCACATCTATTTCCCCTTCCCAGGGTGTTCTATGCATCCCTTTTAGGGTACTCCTTGTTACCTAACTTCTCTGGAACAGTGGGTTGTAGTCTGGTTATTCTTTGCTTTATTTCTAGTAACCACTTATGAGTGGTGGAGGGGATACTTGAGCAGCCTACCCCAGTGATCAGATTGGTGAATGCCCTGACTGTCATCATAGAGCCTTCATGCAGTAACTTATGGAAACAGATGCAGAGAGCCACAGCCAAACACCAGACTGAGCTCTGGAATTCCAGTTGAAGAGAGGGAAGAGGGATTCTATGAGCAAGGGGCATCAAGACCATGACGGGGAAACTTACAGATACACCAGAACCAAGCTAGTGGGAACTCATGAACTTTGGACTGACAGCTGTGGAGCCTGCATGGGACTGGACTGGGCACTCTGCATGAGCAAGACAGTTGTGTAGCTTGGTCTGTTTGAGGAGCCCCTGACAGTAGAAATAGGATCTATCCCTGATGCATGAACTGGATTTTTGGAGCCCATTGCCTATGGTGGGACACCTTGCACAGTTTTGATGCAGGAAGAGGGGCTTGGACCTGCCTCAGCTGAATGTGCTGGGCTTTGATGACTTCCCATGGGAGGCCATACTTTTTTGGAGGGGGGATGGGGTGTGGGCTGAAGGGGGGAGACTGGGGAAGAGCAGGAGGAGGGAGGAGGGAGCGATCTGTGGTTAGTATGTGGAATGAATAAAAAAATTTCTTAATAAAAAATATCCAACATCCCTTCATGGTAAAAGTCTTGGAGAGATCAGAAATACAAAGGACATATCTAAATATAATAAAAGCAATATACAGAAAGCAAACAGTCAATATCAAATTAAATGGAGTGAAACAAAACAATTCCACTAAAATGAGGAATAAGACAAGGTTGTTCACTCTCTCCATATCTATTTTATTCAATATAGTATTTGAAGTTCTAGCTAGAACAATAAGACAAAGGAGATCAAGGGGGTTACAAATTGGAAAGGAAGAAGTCAAAGTATCACTATTTTCAGATGATATGATAGTATGCATAACTGCAAAGATTCTACCAGGGAACTCCTACAGCTGATAATAAACACTTTTAGTGAAGTGACTGGATACATGATTAACTTAAAATGATCAGTAGTCCTCCTATACACAAATAATAAATGGTCTATGAAAGAAATAAAAGAAACAACATCCTTCACAATAAAGACAAATAATATAAAATATCTTGTGGTAACCCTAACCAAGCAAGTGAAAGACCCATATCACAAGAAATTCAAGTGTTTGAAGAAAAAAATGGAGAAGGTATCAGAAGATAGAAAAGTCTCCCATGCTCATGAATTGGTAGAATTAGCATAATAAAAATGGCTATCCTACCAAAAGAAATCTATAGATTCAATGCATTTTCTGATTAAAATCCCAACACAATTCTTTACAGACCTGGAAAGAACAGTACTCAACTTCATATGAAAAAACAAAAAACCCAGGTTATCGAAAACAGTCCTGTATGATAAAAGAACTTTTGGAGGTATCACCATACTTGATTTCAAGCTATACTACAGAGCCATAGTAATAAAAACAGCATGATACTGGAATAAAAACAAATCAGCTGGACAATGGAATAAAATGAAAGATCCAGAATTAAATCCGTATACCTATGGACACTGGATTTTTGACAAAGAAGCCAAGATTATACAATGGAAAAAGAATCTTCAACAAATGGTGCTGGTCTAACTGGATGTCGGTATGCAGAACAATGCAAATAGTTTCTTTTCTTTTTTTTTTTTTTTTGGTTTTTCGAGACAGGGTTTCTCTGTGTAACTTTGCGCCTTTCCTGGAGCTCACTTGGTAGCCCAGGCTGGCCTCGAACTCACAGAGATCCGCCTGCCTCTGCCTCCCGAGTGCTGGGATTAAAGGCGTG
>CABHPR010111346.1:0-12408 GCA_902168415.1 Peromyscus melanophrys
ACCATCAATATCTTAATGAACCAAACTGAGCTGGAAAAGCTGAGACAGCTGCAAGCCAGGCCACTGCAAGGTCACAGGGTTGAGGTCACTGCCGATCTAAATACCTTTCCCTTAATAAGAGTGCGGTGGTCTTTATCTTTTCTTACCGGTTTTTGAAGTCCATCATGTCAAATATCAGAACGGTAACACCTGCTGTTTCCTGTGTTGTCTTGTTTTCCATCCCTTCACACTGAGATAGGGTAGTGTCTGTCGTTTGTGGAAGGAAACAAATCGATGCTTCTGGCTTTTCTATTTAATCTGCTAATCAGCATCTTTTGATGGGGGGGGACTGTGATATTCAGTTTTTATTGAAAGGTGTTATTAATTCCTGTCGTTTTGTTGATTTTATGTGACCAGATTTTTCCCTTTTCCCCTCTTGCTTATTTATTATCTAGCATGGCTTTAGTCTTTCCTGTGGCCTCTTGCATGGATTTGCTTTTTCCCTTCAGTCTGAGGAGTCTTTTAAGTTTCTAGCAGAGTTGGCTTAGCGGCCATAAATTCTTTATGTCTATTTTCATCGTGGGAAATTTTGAATTTTCTTTCAGTCATGATGGCTTTGCTGAGGATAGTAAGCTAGATTGGCGGCTGCTAACATTCAGGACTTGAAACATGTCATTCTCCCCCTTCTTTTAAAGTTTTATAGAATGGTCTGGTGTCCTTGTGATGGGCTTGCCTGGGCTACTTTCTGTACACTTCCTTTGTTCTGCATGTTTTGTGTTTTAATTACGATATGAAGAGAAATTCTTTTCTGGTCTTATCTGTTTGGTGTCTTAAATGCCTGGATTGGCATTTTTCCCCCTAACTCTGGGAAATTTTCTGATTCTTCTTATGCTTTCAGAATAAAGTTCTTCCTCTTCTCTCCAGCACACATTCTTTCTTTTTCTTTGCACACAATCTGTAGTTCTGGCCTTTTTCTGTATGCCTTGGAGTTCCCACAGATACCTTATTATTTTGTTTTTGTTGGGCTGTTCTGATTCTTCCATCTTGTCTTGAAAATGAGATATCCTGTCTTCTTGATCTATTCTGTTGCAGACTCATCTTTTCACAGAGATGTCTAAAATTTGACTTACTATGTTTTATGCTTAGTAGTTTAGATTATCCTTTTTTCCTTCAGTCTCTTTGTTGAATTCCTCTCTCAGATCATACATTGTTTTCTTTTTTCCTTTATCCATTGGATTGTAGTTTTGATACTTGTAACCATTATTTTGAATTCTTTGGAACTTCATCAAATTCACTATCACTGGGTGCCATTACTGTCCAGCTAGTAATGTTTGGATAAGTTATGTTGTCTGTTTTTTCATTTTTTTAATGTTACAGCATTGGGATTTATGCCTCTGGTGTTATTTTATTGCTTAGATTATGGTTTAGCCCCTATATTCTTTTACTTAAGGTCTTTATTATGTTCAAATGGGACCTGAATGTGTAGGGCCAAGTGTGTCCTTCAGAAAATAAACAGTACCTCAACCCAGGAGCTTGGGGTGCCTGATGTAAACTCTATTATTCCTTGAGTTGGATATTGACTTTGAAGACAAGCACAGCTTCTAGATATTACCACTACGCAAACATTGTACCAGCCAGTTGACAATAATTGCCCCCTCCATTTCAGTAACTGCTGGAGGATAAACAACCACATATAGAATGGACTATACTCATATTTTAGTGAATAAGATTAGGAGTGGGAAGGAGGCACGTGGGTGGGGATGAGGAGAAGTATTAGATCAGTTTTTATCAGAAAAATATATCCCAGGTAGATAGGTAACAAGCTCAGAGGACAAGCTGAGATACTGCTGGAGTCCTCAGATTTCGGACTGTGAGAGCTATGGAAAATTATAATTAAGAAATAAAAAGAAAGGGGGAGAAGAGGAGAGAACGGGGAAAACACAGAGGAATAAGGATGGAAGGGCGGATGGGATGTGAGTAGAGGGCACAGAAGAGAATGTAAACCTCAGTCATCAACCCCAGCTGGGCACTGGAGAAACCCCACCCAAACTATCACAAGACATATCTGCAATACAGGGAGTTCAATCATGACTAATTGATTGAACAACACCGAGTTTAAAGGGGAAGTTCTCCTGGGCTCGAACGGGCCCCGTCTGATGCTCACCCACTAGACTCTGTTTTAACCACACAGCAATTTAACCATGCCCTCTTCTCTATGAGGCATGCAGTTATTGCTCCTGTGTCACAGAGAAAGCAAGCTTAGGTTGAGAAAATGACTTTTCCTAGATAACACAGTAAGTGGCCGAACAGGGCCTCAAGCTCAGCCATTTACAGAGTCTGCATAATTAACTTTCCTTTTTACTACTCATGTTCTAAATTTATTTAGAACACATTTGAAATTTATAGTGCAAACCTAGTTGTCAGGGTATATTTTAAGCCTCGGCTTATCTTCTCAAACCAATTCTATGCAAGCATGCATAAGTTTTCTCCTCCCTCTCACTCCCTCAATCCAGCATAAAGATTATTATTGTACTATACCTAATGGTTTTCACAGGAGTACTGTGGATTTTTGTTTGTTTGTTTTTTTAATTTCTTTTCTCAGGGTCATTTCAGCCTAGAAAATTTCCAAGAAATATTCAGCTAGGACCTAAATGTATAATTTATACCCTTAAAAAGCACTTTTTAAAATATACTTTCAAAAGATAGGGAAGAAGATTAAAAGACAGCCTAGGCAGAGCTGAGCTGTATTAAAATTGTGCAGAGTTTCTTCTTGAGCCAACGGAGAGAACTACCAGTGTTTAGGGACCTTTTGTGTTTAGAATCCATATCTTGAGCTGGAGAATTAGCTCAGTGGTAGTGTGATTGCCTAGTAGGTGCAAGGCTGTGGGTTCAACTCCCAGTACCTCTAAATAATAAAATAACTGATATTAGATAATCAAATTGTGGTGGTTTGAAAAGGTATGGCCCCCATAGACTCATGTATTTAAATGCTTGGCCCACGGGGAGTAGCACTATTAGGAGATGTGGTCTTATTGGAGTAGGTGTGGCCTTGCTGGAGGAAGTATGTCACTATGGAGGTAGGCTTTGAGGTCTCACATATGCTCAAGCCATGACCAGTGTGATGGTTCTTGCCTGTGGCTCAAGATGTAGAACTCTGAACTCTCTTCTCCAGCACCATGTCTGCCTGCATGCTGCCATGAAGATAATGGACTAAGCCTCTAAAACTATAAGCTAGCCCCAATTAATGTTTTCCTTTAAAAGAATTGCCGCAATCATGGTGTGTCTTCACAGCAATAGAAAACCTAACTAAGATACAAATCCATACTTTGCAGTCAGTTTCCGACACTGAGTTATACTAACATTTTGGAAACATAATAGCACCTTTTGGTGAGTCTGCTGCCTATGTTTGACTCCCATATAAGGCCACTTCAGAGATTCCTGTCTCTGGCCTCTGCACAGGTCTCTGCTTTACTGTCAAGATGGCTCTTAAACATCTCCCGTGAAGGTCTGAGATGCTCTGTTCTTTGACAGTACCCATGTCATCTCCCAAATTCTGTATCTCTTGATTTCAGCAAACGGAACAGAATTCCAGACAGCAAATTGTCCTACCATATGCGCAGAGGTAAAAGATATGGGTCAGCTAAAGCATGCATACAGTGAGACAGCTGGTATCTCTATTAGGGAAAAGTAGCAACCAGCTACTTGTAAGCTCACTCAAAAAACCTGTGTGCTAAGGCGTTCAATCCACCCTGCCCTCACCATCTGTAATCAGCTGACATTAGACAAGTGCATCACAAGGCTTGCTAACGTTCAGTTACAGAGTATAGAGAGAGCCTGTTGGCTCTTAGAACTCATAGAGTATAAATGCAATTCAAAGGTATCTACAAGTCCTTTTGATATATCCAGTTTTCCTTCAGCTGGAGACAGCCTGGCAGGATACGGCCTTTCTTGTCCACGACTGCATTGTTGGCACTGTTATCATTCCACAGACTCAAATGAAGAGTTGTTTAACTGAAGGAAAAGCTCAGAGTCTTGGTCTGATGTTTCTGTGCACACACTTGCACGCACCATAGGTCACATACACAGAAATGTTTTTGTTCGGGTGAATGAGTGCTGATATATTTTATTTGAGAAGTGTAATGCATTTATGAATCCATCATTTCTTGTATTTCTAGAGACATTCATTAGTGACAGAGTCCCACTGGGCCCAAGACAAACACTGGGAACTCAAATGACAAAGCACAGACATGACACACAGTTAATTTATTATAAGAAGGAAGATCTACATTGTACTTTTTGAAAGATTTCCAAGGGCTTCCCTTAAATTTTGTGAGTTAGTCAATCTCTTTATTAGTCGGAATTGTAGTAACTAGGAAGAAATAAAGATGCCACTTCTGTTTCCTCTGAGTTTATAGTCCAGTTTGGAGGACAGTTTTTAGAGGGATACACATGAAAATAAATAGCCCTGAGTTAGTTAGGTAATTTGAGACATGGTCTTGCTGTAGAGTCCAGGCTGACTGGAATATCCTACACAGCCCAGGGTAGCCTCAAACTCCCAATACATGGATCTCAGCAACAGTAAGTGCTGGAATTGCACACTTGTGCCACCCACGTTATGGAGGGTTTGTGTTTATTATACTTGGTGGCGTTTCAAGAAGAGCCCCCCCCCCCCCAGACTATGGCATGGACACTTGAAAAGCTGAAAGAAAAGTCTTTGTTGCCAGCAGACAGCTGCATGTAAAACTTCTCCAAATCACACAGCCCCCGAACCTTCCAGCCCTTTGTCTTTTCTGCACAAAAACCACAGCCTGGTTGTCACACTTCAGTTAGCCAGAAGCAGAACTACAGAAGCCAAAAAAGCAAGGTTAGTACATTTAGAGACTTTCCTGGAACTTTGGACTAGATCTTTGATGGATTAGGTCTTGCGCCCATTTTGGCAGGTGTTGGGGGGACTACATGTTGAGTTTTAAGGTTGAAATGGTACCTTTAACATAGTGTCAGCTGTGCAGCTGTGCTAAGATCTGGGGGGCCTGTTACAGTGAATGCGTTATGAGTCAGTCACAGGAGAACTGGGAAGAGAATTAAGTGTAAGGCAGCTGCTGTGGGCTGAGTATCTTTGTCCGCCCCCTAAAAAGAATTTGCATGTTAAGACATAATCCCCAATGGAGGCATGGTGTCCAGGTGGGGCCTTTGGAGTGGACATGAAAGTAGAACCCTTTTTAGTTGGTTTAGGATTGGTTGGATTTTAAGAAAAGACATGTGAGTACGCCACCACCCACCCCACCCCCTTCGTGTCATCTCCCATATGAGGAGACAGCCATTTGTTACATGTATAAGAGTCTACACCGGATTTTCCAGAGCTTTCGTCTTGGGCTTCTCAGGTTCCAGTTCTGTGAGAAGCGAGTGTTTTTTGCTTTGTTTAAGCTTTCCCAGCCTGTGTTAGCCTGTTGGATAGAACAGGCCAAGCTGACTTAGAAGGTACGCTCCTTTCCTACTGCTACATAGCAAATCCCCACAAACTTAGCAACTTAACAGTAACACCCGGTTAATAGCCTGCAGATCTGTAACTGAAGTCCAGGCAGCCTTAGGCTGCTATTTGAATTAGTCTCCCTTTAGGGTCTCACAAGGCTGAAGGTGCAGAATTTTCTTAGAACAGTAACTGGTTCCAGTAGTTAACAATGCTTATCCAGCTTCAAAAAGCATGCAATGTTAAATAAATGTGCTCATGATTTGAATGTAACATCTGAGCAGGGCCTTTTGGCTGGGAAGAGAAAGAGAGGAAGAGGCTGAGTCCAACGATCTTCCCAATAGATCCCACCTCCTAAAGGCTTCATTAGACCTCCTCCCCTTCTGTCTGTCTGTCCGTCGTCCCCCCACCCCCCTTTGCTACCCCTACTAAAACTACATTATTTCACAGCACCACACCGAGGTGCAGGGACTTACTTACTTAACCCATGAACCTTTAAGGGACACTTAACTAACCAAGATACAGTACTCTAATACCTCATCCTGTTTCTAGTGTGTACATCAAGCCTCTCCAGGAACACACAGACTCAATGATTTTGCTAGAAGGATTTAGAGGGTTTAGGAAAGCTGTTGCACTCACTTTGGTAGTCTATTACAGCAAAGGAATACACATCAAAACCGGTGAAAGGCAAAGGTACCCAGAGGTGCAGGAGGGGTCCAGCGACACACTCCCTGCCGCCCTTTGCCGCGCAGTCACACAGAAACATGCTTTTCCCATAGCAGTCTGTGACAACACATGCAAACTGTTCCCAAGCCACGGTGCCCAGAGTTGTTGAAGGCCACTCACATGGGGGTGCAACGCCCATGAGACTGACTTCACCTGCTCAGGCTCCAGCGCCCCCTAGAGGTCAAGTTGATACATAGACGGACCAAAGGCCTCAAGCATCAAAGTGCTGTATACCAAGGGCTCAGAGGTGAGAGCCAAACCTCCAGAAAACAGTGGATTGGAGCAGCTTGAGCCTGTTGAGTTAACCCTTGACTGTGCAGTTCACAATTACATGGTGTGTTTTCAGTTCACTGTCTTTGCCCTCTGAAGATGCTTCTACGAAGGCATAAGACCTTGTTTGTGTCTCCAGTGAATCCATGCTCAATAGTCATTTGTTGAGTGAGTAAGTAAATGGAACGTTGAGTAATATTTACAATAGGATCCCGTTGCCTCGGCTTCCTATGGGATTTTTTAAAACCATGGATAAGTACCTTTAGAGCTTGGAAGGAGGTTATAAACCATAGCATTTTAAGAGAGTACAGGCCTCTAAAGTTAAACCCTGATTAGCATAAAATTTCAAGCATTCCTTCAAGCAGTTTTTAAATTCCGTAATTATTTGACTTGGCATGAAAATTCTACCTAAATATGTCAGAAATTTGAAGAATAATTTTGGCAATGTCGTGAATCTCACTTTATTGCAGAGCCTGCCTTTCTCAAATTATAGTAATAATTCTAGTTCAATGCTTCCTGAAACATTTATGAGTTCCTTTAACTTGCATTTCTGTAGCATCCTAATCTTTTGAACTTCCTGATGTGGAAATATCTTTTTATCTAATGTCATAATTTCTTACAATGTATTCCAGCAAGGGGCAAAGGTGGGGGGGAATCCTTTGATAAATGAAGTGTCTCTAATTCAGAACAATTTTGCTTTTAGGGGGTGATAGGGGATATTTAGTGATTATATTACCTAATGCTTAGCTTGTGCCATCTGCTCTGGCCACTAATTATAAGTGACAGGGGAACAGCTCACGAATATACAGCAGATAAAAATGATTTAAAATCCCTGTTAGCTTCTTTCATTTTTTAAAAAAATGCTCCTAGGAAGACATTATTATTCATGATTCAGACACAAATTATGAAGTAAACTGGCCATACACGGCAGAACCATTTGTTACTTGAGTTAAAGACATCCCGAAGCTACTATGGTGTTGGGTCGTGGTGCCATTGAACAGCCAGCAGTATCCTCAGCACAGAGAGGGGATTATTTAAGGAATGGTAGCATTGGTAATCATGGAAATAGCGTCATTTCATCTGCGAACAAGACCTTTATGCAAGGTCTTGTTCGCAGATGAAAGGGACGGTTAGTGTGTGTGGTGGTATGTGTAAGCACTGCAGATTTGCATTAACAGAATCATAACAAACCCAGGGCAAGTGAATGGCCCTTACTGTAGACAATGGCCTTGAGGTCTAACTGGAGCCACATTCTCAGCACATTCATGCCCTTCCTGCTTCAGCATCCTCTATTTTTGGACAAATCATTGCTTTGCCCTGAGAAGTCAAATACTACTGTAGCAGGTTCTGCGCCAACTCTACACTTTGCTTATCCCCCAAATCCTTGGGTTCTTACTAAAAGTGTAACTCCCTGAGCTCTGTATCTCCAGAATCGTTTCTACAGTTCACATGGTGGTGGTGGTGGTGGTGGTGGTAGTAGTGGTGGTGGTGGTGGTGGTAGTGGTGGTGGTGGTGGTATGTGTAGGGGAGGGTTGTTAATTAAAATGTATCTTTCAAGTGCTATGCTGGGACAACAGGATGATTTCTGGGCAAAGCAGGTCATGGAGGTCATGTGCTTATAATCTGTAGCCTGGGTGGATATTCACCAAGAACACCACATGGTTCTTGTATTGAGAAGATGTTAGGGAATGTTGCTGCCGTGTGCCATTTCACAACAGAAGGACTCCTGGGAAGGACGATGTGTCCCCCATCCCTCAGGCCCTACAGCACATATACTAGGAAGAGCTTATGCTGGGAAGCAGCCATGGGTACATAACAAGGAAGGACCTTTCAGATACAGTGACCAAACAGCCCCATTGCCTAGAACTAAGAACTACGAGGCAAAACGAATTTCCCAAATTCCTGTCTCAGGCATTCTGTCACAGCATCAGAAAACGAAGTCATAGAGAAGCAAAATAAAGATTGAGCAGTGAAGGAAAGCTTCCAGGGGCTGCTGTGTTTGGACCCCCAGCATACCTGCAATTCTGTGACCCAGCTCGGTCACCCGAGGACCCACAAGTCTTGAATTCATGGAGGGAAAGAAAGTATGTGTCCAGTAGGAGGCTACCGCCAAAAGGAATAGAAGCTTGTAGGGTGTTGAGTTAGAACAAGCCCTTTTTCTAAACGTAGCAACCATTTAAGTCATTATCTTGCTGTGAGGAGAAGGAAGGGATTTGAGGGAAACTGATCAAATTCCACCTGTGTTTCTCCTTCCTGGAGAGGGGCGTGGCAATTCCTCCTCTTTCAGGGTAATAACAGGAAGTGAAAATGCATGGCTTTCCTCTCTTACAATCCATTCACCCTTTCACTCATCCACACTGCATTTACAAAACTTCTGCTTCATGTCAGGCTCAGCTTAGCCAGTAGAGGCTACCGAGAAAGGATGTTAGTTACCTTTTCTGTGACCAAAGTACAGCAGAAAACAAGTCAAAGAAGAGTTCATTTAGTTCACAGCTTCAGAAGTTTCAGTCCATGGCGACAGGGACATCATGATTAGGCAGCATTCAGGACATCAGGGATCGTTCACATGGCAATGGACCAGGAAGGAGAGAATGGGCCTAGATCCGGGGAGAAGCAATCACTTTCAAAGGTCTACCCACTACTAACCAATCACCTTCAAAGGTCTACCTCCTACTTAGCTATCACCTTCAAAAAGCCTCCTAAAGCATCCACAGCTTCCTAAAAGACACACCAGCTGAGAAATAAGCATTCAAAGTCTGGGCATTTCAGAGTCAAGCCATAACAAAGAACAAAACAAGTGTAAGCCTGACCTCAAAAAGCATGTGGCCCGTAGGAGACAAATATTGTGAAAGGAAATACTTGATTACCACGAAGGGAAGGTCTGGGGGCTTTGAGAGAATAATATGAGAGCACGATACAGATAGGTGAGGTAGACTTCTTTAGGGATGGATATTTAACCTCAGATAGGAAAATCATTGCAAATGTTTGCGTGTGAAAATGCTCAAGCCTACAAAGGACTGGAAGGACAATAGTGTGACCCAAGAAAACAGAGAAGGATAAGTAACCCAAGAGTAAGATGAGGACCAGACCAATGGTACTTACAGGCTATGCTAAATACTTGGGATTCACTCTATGCATAATGCAAAGCTCTTGGCAAACTATCAAGGGATGAGTGATGCACTCGATCCGAGTAGAAAAGTCTTTTGCCCAGTTCAAGCTCCGTTCCTCTCTATCAGCCTCCATTTCTGCCCCAGTTCAGTCATGTAAACGGAGCCGAGGTTATAAGCGGCTCTTAGGATAAAGTCACAAAGCTAGACCCATTATTAACAGTGCCTGAGTTTTCTATTCACCAGTAGCTCAGCTATTGTCTGACATTAGTCTGGAGGAACATGTTTACGGCAGGCACAAAACTTAGTTTTGTGTATATTTTATTCAACAAATCACACGAAGATATGTGTCTTAAATCAATGGCACACATAAAGCTTGGAACAAATGCATTAAGTGACAAAATTTATTCAAGATTATGTCTAATAAAAAACTCTCAGTTGAAATTTACTGGGTATAATGCCAAAGAGAAATTAAAAACCCTGTATTTATGATCCAAATCAATTATAACCAGCAAGAATGTGAAAGGAGAGCCAGAGCACAAGAGAAAATAGTTTCAGTTCATATATTTGATGAGTAACTTGTATGCAGAATATATAAAGAACTCTTACGACCCAAAAATAAATAGACAAACTCCAAACATTATAAAAACTGACAAAGCCTCTGTATAGATATTTTTCTAAGGAAGATAGACAAATGGCCAGGGGTCCAGGAAGAAATTCTGGGCATCTTTAGTCATTTATAAAATGCAAATCAGAAGCACAATGAGGTGCCATTCTACCATATTAAGATGGCTATAATTATGAAAACAGAGACTAATAACAGCTGATATGTATGTGGAGAAACTGGATCGCTCCTGCACTAATGGGCAGGATGAGAGATGGTATAGTTACTTTGGAAAATATCCAGGCAGCCCTTCAAAGCATTCAACAAGGAGTTACCATTTGATCTAAACTACATCTAAGCCTATACCCAAGAGAAAGGAAAACATGTTTGCACAAAAGTACACTAAAGGTTTAAAGCAATGTTACCAGAAATAGCCCAAGTTAAAAACAATCCAAAGGTCCATCAACTGATAATGGATTAATAAAGTTTCATATATTCTTACAATGCTTATTTTTCTATTAAAAAAAAGAATGAGGAGCTCATACATGCTACACAGTGAATACATCTTGAAAGCATTCTGCTGAAAGAAGTCAGTCACAAAAAGCCATTTATTTTATTATTCTTGCACATAGATTTCCTAAAATCCATGGAGATAAACAAATAAAACTGGGGGCTGTGGAGGAATGTGTGGTGACTGCCAAAGCACGTGGGAAACCCTGGCTACAATGAAGTTTCTTGAAGAGATAGACCTGCTATCAAATTAATTGCAGCAATGATTCTATAATTGTGTTCAGGAACTAAAAATAAAGATTTTTCCACTTTAAATGGAATTGTCTACTATATAAATCATATCTCAATAAAATTACTATGAAAAACAAGAAATAATCTAAACACTACTGTAGATGTAACCAACTGCCTTATTAAATAAGAGACACAGAGCCAATGTAAAGATGAAAGCCAAAGAGGTCAGAGCTAAGAGTCTTACCCGCTTTCCGCCAGCTAGCCTCTCCCGCCAAGAGACCTCTCCAAAAAGGACTACTTCCTGTGCGTTTGACTTTAAATAAGAGTTCTGTTCTGCCTTCTCATTGGTTGTAAACCCAACTACGTGACTGCCTCGTCACTGCCTCTCTGTACAGACCTCCAAGTCTTCTATGGTTGGTATTGAGATTAAGGGCGTGTGTCTCCAATGCTGGCTGTATCCTTGAACACACAGAGATCTACCTAGTTTAGCCTGCCGAGTGCTGGGATTAAAGGCGTGCACCACCACCGCCCTGGCTTTCGCTATGGCTTGCTAATAGCTCTGACCCCTAGGCAACTTTATTTATTAACATACAAATAAAATCACATTTCAGTACAAATAGAATACCACTATACACTACCGTACTTATTTTTAAAAATTGCCGGGCATTGGTGGCACACGCCTTTAATCCCAGCACTCGGGAGGCAGAGGCAGGCGGATCTCTGTGAATTCGAGGCCAGCCTGGGCTACCAAGTGAGCTCCAGGAAAGGCGCAAAGCTACACAGAGAAACCCTGTCTCGAAAAACCAAAAAAAAAAAAAAAATTAAATCAAGTTGGTCAGTGGTGGTACATGCCTTTAATCCCTGCACTTGGGAGACAGCGGCAGGAAGGTCTCTGAGTTTGAGGCCAACCTGGCCTGTTGTAGAATATTACTTTAAGATGTGCTACTTTTGTTTATGTTGCATTTGTTTAACTCCGTGATGCTGTGTTGCTGTGCCTCTGTAAAACACCTGATGGTCTAATAAAGAACTGAACGGCCAATAGGGAAGCAGGAGAAAGGATAGGTGGAGCTGGCAGGCAGAGAGTATAAATAGAAGGAAAAAACTGGGAGGAGAGATTTAGGAATGAGAGAGGAAGGAGGAGGACTCCAGGGGCCAGTCATCCATCTACACAGCAAGCTATGGAGTAAAAGTAAGATTTACAGAAGTAAGAGAAAAGGAAAAACCCAGAGGTAAAAGGTAGATGGGATAATTTAAGGAAAGCTGGCAAGAAACAAGCCAAGCTAAGGCTGGACATTTATAAGTTAAGAATTAGTCTCCATGTAGTTGGAAGATTTCCTATGTCCTGCCTGGCCTGCGGTCAGGACAAATCTCTCACCCACGGTCCTGCAGCCTTTTATAAAATAATCACACAGAGGCTTAATATTATTTATAACTGCTTGGCCATTGGCTCAGGCTTATTACTGACTAGCTCTTACACTTAAATTGACCCATAATTCTTATCTATATTTAGGCAC